>JAODAC010046138.1:0-10702 GCA_027575185.1 Mimaenictus wilsoni | reverse complement strand
AACATCTACTTCTCTCTTTAACATCTACAACAATTTGCATCGGACGAGTAGTCCACGAATCCTGCTAAAAATAAAAGGTTCGCGTTAATTCGCGAGTTGATGTTGCTATTCGCAACAGCGATGAATAGTCCTATAGCCGCCAGTATGAATCCCTAAGATTCAGAGGTTTTGATATATACTAGTAGCAAATAAAAGATAGGGAAATATCCATACTGATTCATTAATATCGATATTCTCAAAATTTAAAAAAATACATTTTAAAGATCGATATATCATTATCAATATTTACAAAATACAGTAAAAACTGCCTTAAACAGAATCTTCTATATACGAAATCCTGCCTACAACAGAGTCGAATCCGTAGACTTACAGACTTATATAATGTTAATTGACCAGTAGTATGTTGAACCTGTCTAACGCGGAAATGTAATGAAATATTTTAGTACAACAGAATATTTTATCTATGTAAATCATGGAGCCCCCTCCTAGATTTTGTAATTTTTTTGCCGATTTTATTGCAATATGTACGGTTAAAACTATTTGATAGTATGTTCAAACGCGTTTGATAATTTGTTAATGAATAAATAAGTTATTAAATAATTCATCCAATCATGACGAAGTTCATGACTTACAATGAGAGTGTCAATTGTCCGTCATGAAATTGAATGACAATTTTTGTACGTGTAGTAGAAATATTTGTGTTAACAGGATTTATCGCTGTTTTAAGCTGTTTGTAAAAAAAAATAAAGTTTGGTATCTATTGCTTTAATTGCAATATTCGCAGAATAGATATCGTGGCGTAGTCGTCAGTGCGCCACGGACGGTCCACATGTAGGCTCACTGAAGCAAGATATACCAAAATTTGGGCTAAAAGCTTAAAACGGCGAAAAATCTTGTCAACACAAATTATTTCTATATGTGTACTTCACTTGAACAAACTTTGAAAATCAATTCCCCTGATTGAACCTTAATGAATTCAAAAGTATCAATGTATAACATTTATATTACTACAAAGAAAATATGGCTAAACATCGAAACGATATAATGAGAATAGGAATATTTATCCATATGGGATCTACGAAAATTCACCGCTGTAAAATAACCGTCGTAAATTCACCGCTAAGAAAAATCACCGCGAGTAAATTCACCGCTAAGAAAAATCGCCGCGAGTAAATTCACCGCTAAGAAAAATCACCGCGAGTAAATTCACCGCTAAGAAAAATCACCGCGAGTAAATTCACCGCTAAGAAAAATCTCCGCTCTCCGTATCTCTTTAATAACAAGTGCCCCTAAACGAGCAATATCTTCTGCCCTGTATGAGTTTCAATCATTGTTAAAGAATATTTCGCAATTAATTAGCAAAGAAGTTCAATTAACAACGGTTTGATAACCTATAAGACACATTCGCGAATGTGCAGAGGAAATGCTTAGCAATTAACTTGTTAACGCTTATTGTTAGTTCGGTGAGGAAGACGGACACCAAAATGTGCTGTATATATACTCATATTTCACAGTCGATTTGTTTTCATTACGATTATACGATAATATCATATAAATCTGATTGTCTTACATTGGACACCTTCGTTTTAGACGTCAATTTCATTTAAATGAATATATATGCACGTAATACTTTTGTTTACGGAATAAGATCCGCTATAGGCGCAATGCCCCGGGCACCACCCCATCTCCGCGGTGAGTTTACGCGCGGTGAATTTTCGTAGCGATGATTTTACCGCGGAACATATATCCATATGTATATCGATACCTAATCAAAAATCGTTAAGAAGCCATATTATATCGATTACAAATCTCTAAAACCAGAATAAGAAAAGTATACGCCACCCACTATTACAACAAGTAGATTTAACAATAAGAAAGGAATCTTAACAATAACTCAAAATTGATTTACATTGATTTGATTAACGATCATTTTTCATTTGACGCACAGCACAATACTTTGGGGAATCCGCCTTCGTCCACTATTTTGTAAAATTTTGACACATGATTGACGTTTCGGGTGATCCCCGAGTGATTTATACCAGTCGAAAGTGTTTGATATGAGGAATTAATCTTCATCTCATCCACTCACGACAAAGCCGAATAAAGTAACGAGTAAATAAATGAGAAATAATATCATAAAGAAAAAAGGCACTCGGAGGGAGTCTTGCTGTGAGGTTATGTACAAGGAGACAACCACTTTACATAAATTACCATCGCGGACCATGGCGGTACAGCAATGAAAATACGTCTGAAAGATGGACGAAAAGATGAGGAATGACTTTAATCAATCGTCATCATAGCGAGCGAAAAAAAACGAGAATTTCAACGCCGATGCAATCATTTATAATCATTTTCATTCACGCATTCAAGACACCGTCGGGAATTGCGTGAATGAAGATCTGCGGCGATACACAGTCTTAAGTCGCATTGTGCGGCGACTTAAGCTGACTTAACTGCAAATTTACGAGCGCTGCGAAACACATGAAAGCGAAATGGCGCGGTGAGCGCATGCGCTAATTAAGTCGCTAAACATGCGACGGTGAGACGCGGAAGACATTGTGCGCATGCGCACATATCTCAACCCTCGGTTTCCCGCGCGCGGGAAAAAGTGAAGCCTCCCGCCGTGCTTCACTTTTTCCCGCAGTTTTAACTGTACTGTGCCGTGCCGGGCCTGGCTGGCTCCGTTTCTCGAACCGAACAAATTTCCACCAGTACGGCGTAATCGTTATCTTAATTCGAATCTTGTTTCGCATTCATGAGAAGACGCATTTATGCGTTTTGTCCGTGCATCGATGTGTAGGAACAGGAGCGTATGTGTGCACGGCGAGTGACTTAAGTAGTGGCTTAACTGGTACGCCGCAAAACTAATGGTTGTAAACTCGTTTATTCATGAGTTCTCGATATTTATTAGCGAGGTGGAGATCGCGTCGCACCTGATATATTACGCAATGCAGCCGGCAGGAGCGGTGTGCGCATGCGCGTCTGCATTAGCGCATCCACGTCGTTTGTTATACGCGCACGACATGCGCATCTTACCGATGGTCATGGGCATGGTTAAATCGGCGCTAATTAGCTGCTACACTCACCTGCAACAATAAATAAATAATATTAGTGCGCGATTGCCTTAGAGATGTCAGAGATGTAAAATGTTATAAATTTCGAGGAATCGATATTATATAATTATAGATTGAGTAAAATGTTTCACGATATAATTTCAAGATATTTTGCTATAGTATAGCAAGTAACAACAATATATCAACAACAAAAAAATTGTATTTTCGGTCCTGAGACCTGGCCATCGACTGAAGGACCAGTCCTTCAGCCTGGATTTACAATTTTTATTTGTTTCCAATGTATACATATTTACATGTTATTAATGTGATGTTGTTGTTGAGTGTATGTAGTGGATTGCGCAAATTTTTTCGATTGTTGACTGAGTGTGAATTTGAAGAGTGGAAGATCTCTTGAAGTGTGGTTCTCGTAGGTGCGAATTTTTGTGAATTTTAATTGTGATTAATTGTTACCGACTGTGCTGCCCAGGTGGGCTATATCGAACAATTAAGTAAGCTTATATATTGTTAAAATTTAATCGATATAATATTATCGTGAGAAATAATATCTGATAAATAAAATTGCGGATTCCAATATAATGCTGGCGTTTATATATAAAAAAGTTAAATATCGATATTTATAAATGTATCGATATTCACAAGGAGAGTATCTAGTATGTCTGCCTCAGACTTGGATGAACATTTTTGTACGTGTAGTACATATATTGTAATTTATATTATCGTAATTTTGCACCGCTTGTCCCAGAACCATATTCAAAGTATTGTCAAAAATTATGTATTACTATACACTATAATGATATTTCAAGAATGGATTCATATCGAAACCATGTACTTCGATATTTTGCCAATGGACGATTACACCGCCATCTACATGAAGTTCCACAAAACTTCTCTATTTATTATATCACATTTTATATCGTTTGTATTAGGGGAATAGAGGTGAGCAGCAATTCCGGATTGATGGAAGCTCATATAAACCCGGGTGTAAACGGGTGCAAGTGATGGAAATTAGAAGAGTAGCTGAAAAGAGGCTGCTTGCTCCAGCGAGAAATGGATCCGAAGAATTAAAGGTCTGGATGGGCGCGAAATACACAAAATACGCATTATGTGGCTACTTGGGAACATTTGACAGTGGAATGCAAGGAAATGGATTTAGATTGGGCGAGGCTTGGATGGAGCTTGGAAATATGGACTATCCACCCGAATTTATGTGTTATGGAGTGAAAGGGTGTGCGGTTTGGATATAAGAAAAAGAAAGGGAGTGAAAGACAAGAAGGAGACGATGGATTGACAGGGTGGATGAAATGACTTAGCAATTATTGAGCATTTACATATTTATATATATTTTTTATGAGATGTGGTTCGTTTTATTGTTATTTTTGTTATTAATTAGATATTGTGAAAGGGGCTTCGAGCTTAAGACAGTATGCCAATAAAGGTTCATTAATAATCTTCATTAATAATTTTATTGAAAACGAATTAATTTATAGTTTCTAGCAATTAATAAATACTTATAAATACTTTGAAAATCTGTTAACAGATGGTGTCACTGGTTTCGATACGTTCGATATTATATCAATAAGTATCGATAATTTTATTCTTTTACTTTGTTGATGGAAATATTAAATTGCAATAGATTCGATACTACTAATATTAATTACATCGAACAATATAACGAACAATATCAAAACTAAATGACTTTGATAAACATAATATATACGGCCAAATAACATAAGTTAACAAAATTTAAACTAATATAACCTATCATGAACTATTCTAACTTACCCTAATCTACCGGATCTTAGCCTAATCTTCCGGATCTTAGCCTAATCTACCTTAACCTACCCAAACCTATTCTAACCGACCCTACTATACCGGATTCTAGCCTAATCTACCTTAACCTACCTAAACCTATTCTAACCGATCCTAGTCTACCGGATCCTAGCCTAATCTATCTTAACCTACACAAACCTAACAGCTATAGATATTTTTACTGATAAGGAATCCAATCAAATCCATAATATCTATTTTCGAATTATTTATAACATAATCTCACATTTTACTTTAATTCAAGTAACTTGTAAATTATTTTCAATATCAGAAGATTGTTGGTACCCTAAAATACTCAAGTCACATGGTTGATAAGGTTAAATAAAAACATGAAAATTGATAATGACTCGTGAGTAAAATATATTATCACCAATATTACAAGAAACCAGTTTAAGTAACCTACTTAAATACTATTTATACCACCAGAGCGTCGATGAAGAAGTAAATTTCAACATGAAATATCTTGGGCACTTGATTCTGTTATCCGTTTTAAATTTTGAAGGTACGACTCTACTCAATTTTCAAAATTCTTTAAAATTTTCTACGAGTTATAATTTTAGTGGAAGCTAGATTTCCCGGAATCCATTTCGTCCTCTTCTCACAAGATGGCCTTCGAGAATTAAACCCAAACAACCTAGACCAAGTCAATGTAACCAAGCCAACGACTCTTATACTCCATGGATTCATTGCCGACTTAACCCTTGAACTATATCTGGTTAACGTAAGCACTACCCTAGCAGATAAAGCAGACCGCAATGTCATATTCGTCGATTGGGGCTATCGTTCCATTGGGAACTATGCCTCAATCGTCCTCTTCGACGTCCCTGACATAGCCAAACAGGTAGCAGATTTGGTTATGCAACTACATGAACGTGGCGCATCCCTAAACAGCTTTCATCTAATTGGGGCAAGCCTAGGAGCTCATATTTCAGGCTATGTTGGAAGATATATACAGGAAAAAGTCCCACAGCAGAAAATTCATCGAATTACAGCCCTTGATCCAGCTGGGCCTCTGTACTGGAGATTGTTTTCCTACTTTAAGAACCCCCTAAGCTTAGGACCAACGGATGCTGAGATTGTTGACTGTTTACACTCAAATGGAGGTCTTCTTGGTACTAGGAATAATATTGGGACTGTCGATTTTTACTTAAATGGGGGTTCTACACAGGAGTATTGTGTCAAACAGAACTTTTCAATACCAGTTCTTGATTTGGGTGAGTTTGATAAATGTTTATGGTAATCCTGATTAATTTTTTTCAAAGCCTTTGTAGAGGTTTGCAACCATGTTTTTGGAACAGTGTTTTATCAGCTTACAATAGGAAGTACTGAGTATAAAGCTTCCACTAGCCGTTCTGCCTGTGAAAATGTTATTGTGTTTGGGGATTCATTCGATGGTAAAGCCACTGGTGTTTATTATATTGATACAGAGGATGAATTTCCTTTTAAAACTAAATGTTAGTGAATTTCAAGAACTTTAACATAATAGAGAAAAAATCAACAAAGCTTCGAAGGGCTAAAGGTTACAGAATGTTAAGGTACTAATATATCACCAGCGCCATCTACAAATCAGAAAACCAACAAAATAGGCGATATTAAAGCAGATACAATGTAATTCCGCAATAAATACCATAAATAAATGTGATCTCCGAGTGATTGCCACATTAAACAAGCTATTAACCATCGATAAATATCCTCGCGGCGCACGTATTAAATTAAATCTCAAGCGCATGCGCACACCGACCGGCCCGATATATGTTATTATCCAACCACGGACCGCTTGCGTACTCAGCCGGTGCGGGGGATAATAGGCAATAATTCCCGGTAAACACACGCACGTAAATGAATTGTTTATCGTGCCCTCTGTGCGACAGTGAAGTGCTGGAGAAAGTAAAATTATGTGCGCGCGTGGCCACATCTCGAGTGCTGCGCGTGCAACTCCGACTGAATGTGTGACGTGTGGCGGAGATTTAAGGCGCTGCTTTATGCGACGTTTTAGGTTATATACTGACAGCTGAGAGTCGGCGAGGTGTTTCCAAATGGGCCACAAAATCGTGTGCATATACATCCACATTCAAAACACATATACGTACGTAGAAAAGGTATACAAAGTGCCGTCGCGATTGCAGATTTTGATTGGGCTGCCTATGGGCGAAAACCATAATCGTACGATATAATAACCCAATTAAGTGTGAAGCTTCCTGTTAGATTTCCTTTTATCTATGTGTGGAAACATTTTATAATGCATTACTTAAATTATTTCTGCGTTTGCCGCTTATATTCAAAGTATTTCTAATATCAATAAATAACTAGGTAAATTGCATAAAGTATTTCTTAGTTGATACCACTTGTAGTCTGTGATGGCTATTTCCTTTCTATATATAATTTAAGGCAGTAATTTATTATCGTTTACTCAAATTTTGATGTGATAGTATCATAAATCAATTATGGTTATTATTTTCAGAATAGAATGAAAATATTATACATCAATGAATAGTATTTATGAAATATAGAAAATAAGCAATCGAAAAATTCAAGTATCCCAATATGAAATATATTCATGTTGTGTTCATCACCTGATTACATAAATGTATTGATAATCCCTTTAAGTGCGTCCCTTTTGAAACATGGGTCTTTCAAATGTCAAGTGCTAACAAGCAGAGTTCACGCCCTGTAAAAATGAGTTTCGCAAAATTTAAAATAGCGTCGGGTACTAGATTTTTGAAAAAAAATTATGATGAAAATCCTAGAAAGCAATGCCAGATAGTTTCCGAGAAAATGATAGTTAAACATTTGATTCGAGCGCCAATTTACGCCCTTTAGATCAAACCTCACCAATGATTCTCTTCATTACATGGACAGTTTATATTCATTCAATTTGTATCGAGATTCAAGTCCCGAAATTCAGGTTTGCGAGCGTGTATTGACTGTTCATTGGGGGAGTTAATATTTGGGAGAACAGGCACCACCAGATCAGATCAGGCTTCGAGTTTCTATGCCTGACCAATGTATTTAAACATAGGAGATGGGTTGATTGTTTCAGTCGCATGGAGTCGTTTGAGTCGTTATATTTAAAAGGTGATGCTTTTAAATATATTAGTGAAAAAAGACTAGGCATTTAGCTACACCACGCACTCTTACTCTGAAAGACGCCTTACTTCCACCTATAATCCATATTTTGATCGATATAAAAAATGTTAATTAAATTATATCATACTATCTAGTCCTAATTTATTAGTAATTATGTCTAGTTAGGTACATATAGAAAGTTATTAAAATTGGATTCCGCTCAGAACACATTTCCTACAACGTTAAAAGAGGAAATATTTAAAAATACTATTTAAAAAATGATGATATAAAATGATGTTCAAATAATTTATGTTTAAAAAATGCATTCCTTTTAAAAAGGTGATGAAAAGGACATCTTAAATCAATTCAACATAGCTTCAGCGTGTTTATGATGGAATTTCTTGCAGCATGAACGCTTCAAACAAATGAAAACATTTTATAATACATTACTTAAATTATTTCTGCGTTTGCCGTTTATATTCAAAGTATTTCTAATATCAATAAATAACTAGGTAAATTGCATAAAGTATTTCTTAGTTGATACCACTTGTAGTCTGTGATGGCTATTTTCTTTCTATATGGAATTTAAGGCATTAATTTATTATCGTTTGCTCGAATTTTGATGTGATAGTATCATAAATCAATTATGGTTATTATTTTAAGGATAGAATGAAAATATTATACATCAATGAATAGTATTTATGAAATATAGAAAATAAGCGATCGAAAATTCAAGTATCCCAATATGAAATATATTCCTGTTGTGTTCATCAACTGATTACATAAATGTATTGATAATCCCTTTAAGTGCGTCCCTTTTGAAACATGGGTCTTTCAAATGTCAAGTGCTAACAAGCAGAGTTCACGCCCTGTAAAAATGAGTTTCGCAAAATTTAAAATAGCGTCTGGTACTAGATTTTTGAAAAAAATTATGATGAAAATCCTAGGAAGCAATGCCTGATAGTTTCCGAGAAAATAATGGTTAAACATTTGATTCGAGCGCCAATTTACGCCCTTTAGAAGATAAGGATCCGATTACAGTCGCCAATATATTGGTCGCTTGTTGTAGTAGTCACGTCGTCGGCCCGTAACGTTTTTGATACGGTTTAGGGGCAGATCAAACCTCACCAATTGATTCTCTTCATTACATGGATAGTTTATATTCATTCAATTTGTATCGAGATTCAAGTCCCGAAATTCAGGTTTGCGAGCGTGTACTGACTGTTCATTAGGAGAGTTAATATTTGGGAGTTTTTATACCTGACCAATGTATTTAAACATAGGAGATAGGTTGATTGTTTCAGTCGCATGGAGTCGTTATATTTAAAAGGTGATGCTTTTAAATATATTAGTGGGAAAAGACTAGGCATTGAGCTACGCCACGCGCTCTTACTCTGAAAGACGCCTTACATCCACCTTTAATATATATTTTGATCGATATAAAAATGTTAATTAAATTATATCACACTATCTAGTCTTAATTTAGTAATTATGTCTAGTTAGGTACATATAGAAAGATTATTAAAATGGGATTCCGTTCAGAACACATTTCCTACGACGTTAAAAGAGGAAATATTTAAAAATACTATTTAAAAAATGATGATATAAAATGATGTTCAAATAATTTATGTTTAAAAAATGCATTCCTTTTAAAGAGGTGATGAAAGGGACATCTTAAATCAATTCAACATAACTTCAGCGCGTTTATGATGGAATTTCTTGCAGCATCAACGCTTCAAACAAATGAATATATAAAATATGAACCGTTAATGCAGATATCCACGCGTACGCGACAGAATTGATAATCGACACCGTGTCGGCCGCCGCGTGAAATGCGAATAACTTATCTATTATATTTCGCGGCGGAAATGTTTATCCTCGCACCATGACAATATCTGACCGATTGCCACAACCGCCGCCGCCGCCATAAATTACTTCATCCGGCCAAGACACACACACCAACATACAATACAGACAGACAGAGTCTCACAGCATCTAACTGTAACCGATAAATTGATAAATACGTGCGCGAAAGATAGTTTATTGCAGACGCATTCCTCGCGCAAAAATCGCCGCCATCAAACACCCGAACGTGCCATTAATTATCGATTTCCGCATACATTTCGCGGTTGATTGACACTAATCACAAGAAACATTCGCCTGGTACTCGCATCAATTGCCATTAAATGCTCAGCACGTGTGAATCGGAGCGGCGGTTTGTGAGTGGTGATATCTGTGGGAAAATAGGGAATTCAATAATTTGCTTTACCAAAACAACTTTTTTAACCTTCAAAAATTATTGATGTTTTGTAAAGGTGAAGACTTTTACATAAACGTGTTTAAGCAATTTCTATTAGGGAAAATGAAATAATAAGTTACCATATTAACAAGGAGAGTGTTCCAATTGTCCAACACCAAATCGAATGAAACTTTTTGTACGTACTACACGTATATATAGAAATAATTTGTGTTAACGGGATTTTACGCCGTTTTGAGCCGTTTGTCCAAAAATAATTTTCATAGTTTGACCACGAATAAGTTATGGTATATATTGCTTTAACAGCACGTTTAGTCATATCGATTTCGTGGTACATACTCTAACGTATGCTTGCCTTCTGATCCTACCATCAGGTTTTTAATCTTATTTCCTGTAACTAGTATATATAAGCGTGTCACCCTCTCGGGTATCGCTACCTCATGTGAGGTTTGCTGATCATATTAAAATAGGGGTGATC
>JAODAC010046127.1:0-10706 GCA_027575185.1 Mimaenictus wilsoni | reverse complement strand
AATTCTTTTGGGACGAGCCAAGGAATCAGACTTTGTCAGTGGTACCTTGCAGAGCTGAGTTTTTTGGTTCGCAACATAAACTAAATTACTTATTCAGGATGTTGTTTTTGATATGAAGTAATTTTGAACATGCAGTATTTGTTTATGATATGCTTATCTTCGTTAAATGGACTGTTTTACAATTACAAGAGAATCACAATATGTTTCAGAGGAACTAAATTTCAGCATTCAATTTGGGGCCGATGGCCATCTTGGCAGCTTTTTTGATTTTGTAAAGTTTTGTATTCTCAAATTCTGTATATTGAACATCCTGTATTATGTATTTAATACGGAAAGTTATGACGATTTGCAGTTTTTATTTTAATATTTGAGGTGATTGTGAATACTGGGGTGTATTCTTGAGTGCGGCCACTGGTCTCAACCTTTTGTTATTATAATTAATAATGTTGTTCTTATTGCGAAATGCATGTGCAATAAAGATTGAGAAAAATAAGAGATTGTAATTATCGCAGGTGAGAATGTAGGTGAGCAAATACAAAACATAAACTCCATTTGGGTTGATGAGGATTGCAATGCTCATTTCAATTCATTTTATTGCAATGAAGAAATAATTCAAGCGAGGTTGCGCAATCTGCAAGTACATTTATATTATCGCATTCGACTTCCTAAAATCTAAATAAACAAAACTTGCGAGAGACGGATTGTGAGAAACAAAGAAAGCAAACATTTGCGTCTCTTGGTGGTGTATTCATGCAGTACAGTCCGACCACACATTCCAAGTGACCATGCTGGTGCAAGTACTGAATTTTAGGTAGGTACCACTACCATACGGAGAGTACGGAGTTGAATTTGATGATTTCAAAAGGTTTTACGTTTTTTTACCCCACTTATCCATCATCAATAACGGTTTTTTTTAACGTTTTTTTCTATGTATCTAGGTTGTATAAATTTTGAGATATTTCTTTTCCCCTTCATGTCCTGTTATATTCTTCCATTCAGCCTTATTACGCTATAAAGAATCAAGTCAAATATCTACAAGTTATTCTGTGTATTTTTCGAACGATTGATTAATATTTTTTGCACTTGATAACGAAATTATTTAAATATAAATTTAATACTTTCAACTTAATCCAAGGCATCACAAGTTGCCTAAATCGGTTTTTGTAGTCTGTTAATTGTGACCAAAGCTTCTTTGTGCAAATAGCTCAAAACGGCGTAAAATCCCGTGAACACAAATTATTTTTATATGTGTACTACACGTACAAAAAGTTTCATTCAATTCTGTGACGGACAATTGAGATACTCTCCTTGTTAGTTAAGTTAATTTAAAATACATGTCGAACAAAATAATAATTGGTACCCATGCATTACTGTCAAAATTTATAATTATGCATCACACTATTTGAAATATCTGTCATGATTTGTCTATGAAAACTTGGCTTGGATTTTCTTAAATTTTCAGCTCAGAGAATTGTATCGGCATGCATTATATGAATATTACACAAAAAATTGCAAAAAAAGCTCACCAAAAGCAACCCCACAAATAAGGGTAAAAAATCTATTTACCGCAATATAATGGTCCATTTGTTTCATCAATGGATTCAGCGGCGTGAAGAGGATCATTGTCGGCCCGGTCATGTACATGGCAAGCAGACCAGTCTTGTAACCGGGCGGCGCCATCCACTTTGTAATCTGATGCATGTGGTCGGAAAGCCATTGCAAGACAGGGCGTGTTCGAAACGCATTCTCAGTGGGATAAGTCTAAAAACACACTCATTGAACGCAAGAAACCCGTGCTAAAAAATATACACATACACACGAAAAATAAATAAAAACAGGGTACTAACCAAGGTCTCATTCCACAAATGTATTCGGAGGAAGGGGCGCTCATCAGGGGAACTGATCATACCGAAACCAAACTCTCGAAGCGGATTCTTCTCGATCAGTTTTAAGGCTATATTATAAGCGACAGCAAAAGATTTGCTGTTTGGTCGGCAGTCAACTGATGCTAATATCACAACCTAAAATTGGGTGCAACAAAAAAGTTCACTTCAAATTATGTGCACATATCTTTCTCGGCATATTCACAGAAATATTGAACTGTTTATAAAAATAAATTTTATAATTAAGAAATATATTTATCGATGAAGTGACAAAAGCATGCATAACGTCTCGTGCCTTAATTTATTAATTAAAATTATTACTTTTAAACATCAATTGTTTTATCACTTGACATTTCATGAAATATTTAAAAAGCATGCATAAATTTTCATGGCAATTCTTTGCCTTTAATAGAGAGTAAGAATAAAAATAAATATGAAAATTGCTTACATCATTTTCTACCATCATATCCAAGATGTCATCAGTTGAATTTAGTCTCTGATATGGAGTTATTAAATTATTTAAAAATGTTATCATGTGTACCATATTCTTAGGCCCATGATATTGTATTGGCTTACCATCGGAAGTATAGGCCAATAGCACTGGAAATTTAAGTACCTAAAATAATAACATTAATGTTTAACAACGTGACAACAAACATATTCGATTTTTCAAACATTTTTATAGGCTTTATGCCCATTTATCAATGCTTTTCATTAATAAATATATTGCACTAATAGATAGATATGACGTACAAACAACACCTCCTAAATGCCCCTTAGAGGTTACATACATAAAAAGTAAAAACCATAGAATCTACGTTTCAAGTATCAGTCACTGACCCATTCAAGTTGGACTGATATTGTATTGGTGCATTGGCACAGTACATGAAATGTCGATCTTGTGCGACATTTGAGTTAATTATTGTACCTCGGTAATTGTTTTTCAAACGTAACATTTCCAAACTTAACCTTACAAAACTCTAGACGTCAAAAAGGTATCAGTATTTTATAAGGATCGTTACATATCAATATCAATTGATACCATAGAGACACGGTTGGTCCATATGGTGAGAAGATGCTAGAATGATTATCGTACAATCGACAAGTAAGTGGACACTTACCGGAAGAGTTCAATGCATTTTCTCGAGATTTTCTTTTGGTATCTCTCTATTATTGGAAACATTAAACATAAAGCAAGTTTATAGAGAAAATAAAATATGTATAGGATATAACGGGAGCCAGTAAATTCACCGCGGTAGAATCACCGCTACCAAATTACCGCTGGTAAATTCACCATTACGAAAATTCACCGCAGGGAAAAATCACCGCGCGTTTGATAACTTCGTATTGGTCCCGCGCTCCACTCCTTCCCCGCATGGAGGCAGTGCGGCTTTAACAAATATTATTCGGCAAACAAAGGCATTGCGTGCACTCAAAGATATAAAATCAAAATATAAAGACTGCGGACGAGAAGATAAGCGAATTATCATTTTCGGAACGATTGAAAATTTGTCGGTGCTCGCGCAAAGTGTATGCTGATTGGCCGTTCAAAACGACACCGCTATTGTTCTACCAAGTGTTTAGGATACATGGATTAGCGCAGAATTTGTCGTTCCCACTAATATACGCACTACTGCCTGATGAAAGTGAGTCTACATACGCAAGATTGTTTGAGCCTCTCCTTAGCATAAACAATAAATTGGCACCTATCTCGATAACAACTGATTTTGAGAAGGCATTACTCGCAGTGTCCGAGTGTTTGCACAGGTACGACATCGTGGATGTTTTTTCCATTTTTCTAATGCGCCATACGTAAATTATAACAAGTTGGGCTAAAATGGAATATGAAACAGACGCAGAATTTGCTCTTCGAATAAAAATGCTATGTGTCATCGCATTTGTGCCTACGGAGCAAGTTACCAAAACATTTGCCCACGCCCAGGACATATTTGATTACTTTGAAGATACTTGGATCGGTCGTTTCCAGAGAGAAGGCGCTAGAAGACAACCACAATTCCCTATTGAATCTTGTACGAGACTGTACTTGGTGATCTACCAAAATCAAAATAATATTGAAGGATGGCATCGCGGGTTTAAAGAACTGGTCCCTGGTCATCATCCCAAAGTATTGAAATTTATAAAGCTATCCAAAAACAAAGTTTGAACATTATTTAAATGGTGAACCGAGCATGAAGCAAAAGAAAGTACACCACGACTATTTAATAAAAATAAAGTGTCGTACTCGCTAGGCTTGTTAAAAACATAGGGAAACCCGAGTCCCCGGGTTTTGTAAATCTGCGGGTATATTCTGTTACGGTTTTGTCTGTGAAAGCCCGGGTTTAAACCCGAACAAAAACTCGTTTACAGCGTTACCTAGTGTAATATAAAAAGGCTATACGCATGAAAGTTATTTTATTTTCATTAGTGTCCAGCCAAGTGGCGCAGTGGTCTGGTCTATGGCTACTGATCATGAGGTCCTGGGTTCGTTTCTCGGTGCGGACGCATAGTCAAGTGAATTCTTCTTATCAATAGTATTAGCCTCTAATATGACTAATTAGATTGAAAAAAGAATTGAATAGAGCTAATGGCCATAGTACTCGATGCTCGGTAAACTCAAACAAAAAAATCATTAGCTATTAAAAGAATGTATATAAATAAAAACAAAAAATAGAAACAAAAATTTGGAAAAAGATAAATTCAATTACCAGTATTCTCAATGAGAATGGTATTCTTAGTTTTCCAAATATGCATGAAATACAATCATTGGTCAATGTGAGGAAAGATTGGAGGCTTCGTTCGCCAGTACTACAAATAAACATGTTAAAACACGAGCCGATACGTGCCGCAATCGCGAGAGCAATTAATCGCTGTTGTTTTAGTGACAAGTATCAACACGCTCTCGCGTACTCACCTCGATTTCGGTTTGGAAACAGAATCAAGCAATAGCGGGGCGACTCGCCTCGATTTCGGATTGGAAACAGAATCAAGCAATAGTGGGGCGACTCGCCTCGATTTCAGATTGGAAACAGAATCAAGCTATAGTAGGGCGACTCGCCTCGATTTCGGTTTGGAAACAGAATCAAGCAATAGCGGGGCGACTCGCCTCGATTTCGGATTGGAAACAGAATCAAGCAATAGCGGGGCGACTCGCGATTTCGAAATAGAATCAAACCATTGGCGCGTTTTGGTTGTTTTATGACATGTATGATCCAATACATTGTGAAAGTACTGCTAATGAATAAATAATAATTGTAAATAGAAATTAAACTACTTAAATTTAAAAATATTGTTCAAATATTGTACAATCCTGACGTAGTAAGCCGGTACACCTGCCGACACGACAATTACCCAGAGACTATTCAGAACGGATAATGAAGACATCCGAAGAGCTTGGAACAACATAGAAGACATTGTGCAACGGTGCAAGAACCGAAAGCACGAATAGAACGACCAGATAGGGCGAATGGACGCAACAAGAATAGTCCCGAGATAAATTGCCACGAGGAAAATGATCCTTTGGACCTCGTATGAGAAAAGTAGAAAAGGCAAAATGCCTAAACAACAAGAAGAAGAATCATCGAATTCAAAAAAAATGTTGAAAAACCTCTGCTCCGCAAAGCAGAGAATCTACCAACCGCGCCACACTGACTTCTTACTGAACGTTTGCCAATAAGGTATGTTCCCTAGGGATGTCAACTTTTCACGAAGTATCGATACTTTTTGGTATTGATACGTATTGGTATCGAAAATACACATTGACGCCATCTGTTAATGTATTTTCAAAATATTTTTACTCGTTACAGTAATACAGTATATCATCGACCCAATGATTCTGATGTTACTACTTGGGAATGAAAAACATCGCGGTAATTCCTAAGTAATAAAATTAATGATTGTAAATTACTGATTGAGTAAATTAAGGAATCGACTTCGAAGTATCGAAACTTGTAATTTATCAAATTTTAATAATTTGATGGCGACGAATTGATAAAATCGGAAAGTATAGGGAATATAACTTTCTTCACAATTAATATTTCTGCGAAGGAGTAATACACTATTCTGAATTATAGCATAGAAAGCATAATTTGGGTATTAATTTCCAAATGTTTCAAGATTATCTGGTGCATTGCGTTTAACGGAGTTTACTCATTCATTCGTTCTAGGCATTTCACCAATCAAAATGTATTCAATCGTATTAAATCTCAAAAGGATCACACATGTCTTCACATCCAATTCGCTGATTTCAGCAACTTAATTTAGTAGACGTGTTTGTTCATATTAAGTGTGATTAGAACACCTGGTTAACGTGTGAATCGTACGTTCAAGTTCCTGCTGCCAACAAATGCAAAATCTAGCGTGCCCAAACACATTAATTTGTTGTAATTAAAGAGTTCGTTATATGATTATATTTCTTCTGGTTGTTTTTTCCTTGATGAATGTCATTGAAACAACTAATGAAAACTGAAAGCATTCTCACACATCTACGTTACTCGACCAATTCGTGGACTACAACGAATTGGTTGTTGAAAAACCACTTAAGTAAATCGCTCGTTATCTTATTGTTAGTCTAAACAAAATAGGCGCAAACATATTTTAAATGCCTATCTACGTTGATTTAAAAATGTTCGTTGTTCAATCACATACTACTTCAGCAGTAAGTATCCACTGATTTAATTACAAATGTACTGATCAAATTATAATTTGTCGATTTGATAGTATATTATTTCATGGTATGAAGAATTTAATGATTGAATTTCCAAATTTTCAAAATAACCAACGCAGCTCCGGGGACGAAACGGTCGTTCGTTCTGAGTACGATTACCATCATAATTGGTGGTTGTCATTAACAGATGGTCTCAGTGCAGGAGCATGTCAAAAAGTATCTAAAATGACTAATTCGATACTATCGATAAGTATCAAAAATTAAAGTATCGATAAAAGACGATAAGTATCGACACGTGGTAACGATACTTATCGATACCGATACTTTTTTTGACATCCCTAATATTCACTTGAACGAATATTTTCACACCCCTTTGAAAGGAAATTGCAAGGATAGTGCATCGTCTCACGTTAATAGGTATTGTTGTTAGGCCTATTCTTCACGTCTACCAAGCTTCATTCAAATAATTATGAGTTAAATTAACGCGGTATATCTCGGTATCATCCATTAACCCCACTAATGAAGGAATTACCGTACACATTGTAAGAATTATTATCATAATGGTTAAAAAAGGAAAATTCAAGTATATTGCACTCTTCGGGTAAAATGACAAACCTTGAATCAATTGTGCTTCATCGAACAATGTAGTTAGGACAAAAAAATCTAACTATTCGCCAAATTGTCATTTTTTCAGGGGTTCGTTTAATGAACGATGATTTGCGAAATATTTATTTATAATTAAATGGAGCTTACCTTACTATATTTCTGTCTACATTCACTACCTGGCTGCCAACAATTGACAGCAGCGAACTCAACACGACCTCGAAAGAATTGCGCGGCTTTTTCAAAGTCATCGCGAATCTCCTGACTTTCGGCATCCCACGGTGCGTAAAACATGACGAAGACGATATCAGAGGCTCCGGCGATTGCCACTGCTGAGGACACATCGCCACGATACCAATCGCTAACAATTGAGGTCTTGCTGAAGAATGGGAACGCCGCCGGCCCGCGCGCTATCTTCGGCGGGCTAAAACTACAATTTTCTTTAGATGAAGCAACATAGATTGAGATAATGACAACAGAACGTCCTCGACTTACTCGTGCGTGAGCACCGTGTACACGATGCACACGAGGAACATCAGCAGGATTTCCTTGAAGAGATTCATCATTTTCTTATAGAGCAGCTCGTAGGAATGCAGCGCGTCCAGATCGGTGGGCCGGCAGCCGCAGCTGGCTGACGAGCTGTGGTGCTGGCTGATCGGCGCCACGTTATCACCATCCGCATTGCGAACGACCGTGTAGTCGCGGCCGGGCACGATTTGTCCACGCAGGCTGGTCATATGTGCGCCGCATACCACGCGCTACTGCTGCAGCTGATATCCGTTGGCGCCTGCTTGGTTCGTTGGTGCTGCGTGTGTATGCAGCGGCGGCTTTTCGGCTGGCCCGTAATTGGATTAGGCCCGCCTTCATCCGGTTAGTGTGTGCGTTTCTGGGATTTTACGGCGGCGTGCCATGCAAAACGCGCACATACGTAACGTTTCTTGCGCCAGTTTGTGCTGCTTTTCCAGCCACTGTTTTGACGGTTGTGACAGTTGTGACAGCTGACAATGCTGTCATTGTCAAATATCAACATCGTTAATGCACGAAGTCCAACGAATACCCACGAAGTGAAATTTAAGCTCACGACGTGTGGGTTGCGTGCAACTTCGATCACCGAACGTGTGGTATACGTTTGGTGATCGATTTTCATAACATTTTCGGCAAACCTATTTCTAATATAGTTATAGTGCAATTAATTGTATTTAATGTAATTGTAATTAATTTCAGGGTTTATTTAAGAGGACCGGGTCCGACCGGTACCACGTAGCGGCAAAATGCTGAACTAAAACATGAAATTCAAACTTTGTTTTAAAATATTTTATAATCTGCATGTTTCAGAATGCCCATCCTTGTACGGATCGATTCCTCATTAAATATAGTTGTGTTTCATATGCACATTTATGCCTAAATGTTGGGTAATTAATGAGATATTTATCGTGTAAAAAACGTCTTTTCCGAGATGTGTCAAATGTCCAATGAGTCTAATATCGTCGATGATTTCACTGACAACTTTCATGAGTTATAATATCGATTCTAAGTAATCCAATGAAAAACTGTCCCGGGAGTTTGTAGACATTTTCACGCTGAATCGATTGGTGAATGCTTTATAATCCTAGCAATATGGGAAATATGAAAAAAAAATGAAAAAAGAAAAGACGTTTTTTTACACGATAAATATCTCAATAATTACCAAACATTTAGGCGTAAATGTGTTCTGATGATACTGAAAGACCACATTCTTGTGAATTTTTTGGGCCGAAATTCAAATTCCTCATAAAAATTAACTGGAATTTTCCAGGATAACGTTTATACTCCATAAGAGATAATGTAAATGTAACACCTTATAAAAGCCCCCCCCCCAAACAAACAATGAAGTGCATCATCTGAAAAAGCATATTTTGTGAGTAATTTGAGACTAAAATCAAACTCTTCAAAAAACGTTTATGGAATAGGGTGTATTTACGGCAAATAGTGGGGTCATCCCCCACGGAAAAAAGGCGAAATCACCCAAATTAAATTAAATTCACTACAATAATATATTTACAATAGATATAATACAGAAAATCTGAAAGATGTGCTTAAAATTCGAATTATTGATTTATGTCAAGGTTTTATCCCGAAATTGGCCATTGTGCGGTGTCGCGTGATTTTGCTTCGTGGTTTCCTTTGCCTGCCTAATGTATTAAAATGAGATAGTTAGTTCCTTCGAATTTCTTCATCTCCATTTAAATACATTCGTCATACAAGAATAGGCATAGAAGTGCGAAGCCGGATGTGTGACGACCCCTTTAGGTTTGCCGATCTACATTTATCTCCATAGATTACAAAGCTGACGCGCGCGCCAAGCGAATCAGTTGTACACAGCATCATTAATGCATCAAATTAACAAAACTTAAACGTTCCCCAAACTGTCGCGGTGTTGAGGTCGTTAGAATCAAAAATATGACATAATCGAATTCCGTCTCATTGGCCATGAAACAATTCCCAGAGGTGTAATCGGTGTCACGAAAATCGAATTAATGTATGCTCACGCAAATTTGGAAAAACCGTCGCCAATCATCATCAATTAG
This sequence comes from Mimaenictus wilsoni, assembly GCA_027575185.1. Taxonomy (NCBI): domain Eukaryota; kingdom Metazoa; phylum Arthropoda; class Insecta; order Coleoptera; family Staphylinidae; genus Mimaenictus; species Mimaenictus wilsoni. The sequence continues at coordinate 990 of JAODAC010046127.1, read as the reverse complement.
CCTCCCCGTAGCCGTTATAAATCTTTATCGGAACTAAAACAACGAAACAAGACGACGATTACAACGTGTGTGTGTGTGTGTGTGTGTGTGTGTGTGTGTGTGTGTGTGTGTGTGTGTTTACAACGCCGAAAATAAAACTAGATTCGTAGTCGCCCAATATTGACTTCACGATGTGGTCCACTGATTATTATATTTAGATCATTCGTAATGACTCGCGGCTAATGACAAACAGGACTTGCAAGTTTAGGTCGAGACTTGCTGGTCGACGTTTGTGGCCGCTTCCAGTGAACTCCGCCGTCGATCGGACCAAACGTCGAAACTCCTTCGCAATATAAAAGGTGAAAGACGGCCGTCAGACTTCATTCAGTCGGTGCCAACGCGGGTGTTCACTGATCATCATCCTCAATTGTCTATTAAACATGTATAAACAAATACTCGTACAAGTGTGCATTGTTGCTGCGTTTTTCGCACTTCGTAAGTAATTTTAAATCGTCCTGAAAAACAGTCACTTATTAACTCACCACGCCACAATTATCTGCATGCGATTGGTATTAATTTGAAGAGAAATCAGGCAACTGGATAAAACCAAAGAAAACTTGAAAGAACTAAATTCACTTCCTGTTTCGTGGATTTTTGCCTGGATAAACAGTGAATATTTACCATTAACATGGTTAGAAAGAGCTGACAAGATTAGTCAAGGATTTTAGTCATGCTTGATGCATTTGCGCATTTATTTTATCGAATTTGTCTAGTTTTCACTTGATATTAAACCGCGCAAGCTAATGTTATGCTTGATATCTGCTTATTTGTGAATAGCAAAGGTCATCGAACAGGATACGGTAGTCTCAAGTTGTGAATTAAAACGGATTGATGAATTATACATAATTATCCATTGCCTCAATGGTGTGATGCGATTTATTTTATAACTAACTGTAATTCCTTTATTTACCTATAAAGTATCGATAGAACACGGTTTTTAATAAGTATAAT
>JAODAC010046116.1:0-10713 GCA_027575185.1 Mimaenictus wilsoni | reverse complement strand
TGGATTTCATCGTGGTCACATCGTACCCTCCTCCATCCCTGCACTCCGCTGTCTTGCTACCAGCGTCACGGGCTCGAATTGTCGTTACTCAGTGCAAGAACTTGTGCTCGCGGACCTGCACATCATCTGCAGCGTACGCACAACGAGCATACAATAACAATAATATAAGAGAAACACTTAATCAAAATTAATCAGTTAGTAGAAGAGTCTATAAGATTATACTAATTTATTCTTCCTTTATGAGTCTGAGCTGTTTATTCCATCGCCTCCCAAGAAAAATCAGAGAGGATGACCCCTTCAATCAGTACTTTTAACATAGACAATTTTCATTTTTGAAAAAAGATATTTCTCTTAATATTCTTCGGGAAAAACAAATATACAATGTTGTTGAATTGCTTACATATTCATCTTAATTTCATATCGTCCAGATTTTCAATAGCATAGTACAAAGTATTTTTCAAAAATCATTAGGGTTATTAAACCCTGGGAAACTGCCCTCGGACAACAGGTTTGAGTCCACTGACCTCCGGCGACTGGTGGTCCATCTGCAGACACCCCTAGCAGCGACTCGTGCCTAATGCTATATATAAATGCGCCTAATGAACGCGCATCGGCGGATCAATCGAGACACAAAAGAATGGCAACAATTCCGCCTCGACGACTCGCCCGCTTGCGCCCTTCTTGCGCATTATCCCATACGGATGCAAGTTGCGCCTGCAGCAACCTGCAAAAGGGGTTAATGCAATCTACATATCCCACTGCCAACATTTGCGCCGCCTTGCCGTAGTAGCCTTTTTTGCGCTATCTCATCGATGATACACCACTGATCAGGACACAAGAGTATGCAAGGATGAGCGTGGGTGTTAACCATCCCCCTCAACTAACCGACCCTCAACGCCCTCCCCTCAGCCCAACACTTGCCAACGGTGCAAATTGTGTCTGTATTCACTATCGTTATCGCTGTCAGGCCGCGCGTCCGACCTATTCCGACGACTTTGTGTTTATTTTTTGTCACAGGCCTCGAGCATGATCGCACTGGAAATCGTGTATAAACCTAGTGTTCACAAAATATTTGCAACCGCTTTTAAACTGAACACATCTTATTTGTTAATAACTCAAAATGTGTATAGAAATAAGGCAAAGGGACTATATTTATTTTGAAATTGATACTATTGATGTAGACGTTTTTAAGATTGTAGAACAAAAAAGGCTGAAGTGAAAAATTTGATCTTCGCAGCTGTATAAACGCGCGAAAAAAAGCTGAAAACACAAAAGGGGCAAACGCAAAGGTATCCCACATCTCCCACATCGGCCGACGTGCATCCTGCATCCTGATGACCAGTCCTGCGGAACGGGGAACGTTTACTCTGCTGAACTCTTCTGATGTTAATAATAATTGACTGGCTGATGAGATGCAATGTAGCCAATTCATCAATGAAGAGGAAAAAACTGCGAATCGGTACTGGAAGCAGGAAGAGGATATTAGGCAAGGAAAAAGTGTAACCTATACCAACATAAAGCATTACAAATAACTCATCTATACTTGCTTGAAATAACAACATTATTAATTAATAAATATCTGTTTCCTGTGAGTATCATTAGTTAAAAATTGTCTGCAAAATGGCCTTTAAATCAAGTCTTGTGTATAATTTTCCATTGTATGGTTTAGTAGCACGCATTAAATTGTCGACGTTAAACTGTAAAAACACGCCCGTTTTACATACATTCGAATAGTTGCGAATAACTTTGAATCTCAATGCGTTGCAAACTATTCAAGCCAGCGTACCCGCGCTCATACCTTTCAGGGCACTCGAGAGCCGAGAATAAGTAATGTTGTCTTATTATATTCAGATGAAGTGATTCCGATTCGATGGCAATCGAATGTCTAGTTATGTCACACTAAAATGATAACTGTAATATGTTGTGAAACAGGTTTTTCTATGTATGTCGCCGATATAAAACCAATAACTAGGACAACTTCTTTCAACTTCTCAATTTAATATAATACTGTTTATTACAGTGTATTTAATACAATGTATATTTTATTGTTAAACAGTATTAAACGTTCTACTTTTAAATTATTTTAGATATGTGTATTTTCGAGAAAGTCTTATAATTCCCTACAATGAAAGTATATTTTTCTTGATACCAATATGATTAACTTTATGAAAAAATATATACGAATTATTCTAATAAAATAAATGCATGTCGGTACATTGTAAAAAATAAGAGCGTGTATATGTTTTATACAATTTGCTGCGGCGGAAAAGAAAAATGATTTGGTATTCTCAAAGACTAATAACAATGTCTGAAGTCATAGGATATAGGTAATAGATTATAGGTTATAGGGGTTAGTGAGGGAGCAAGCCTCTCGTAAACTGCTACCAAATTGATCTATTGTTCTGCCACAGAACAATGTCAGAAGTCATTGTATCTAAAATACAGCTGGGCAAGTATTATACCCACACCAAGAAACATAACTATACATGCATAAACTATACGCACATAAACAATATATAAAGAAACCTAAACGAGGATAGATTCTTTCATAATCAAACTAAAGGGAAAACCTGTCTAGGGTCGTAGACCAAATTTCTTCATATCATACAATAATATCTAACTAATTTTATGAAATATGAGCTGTTGCTTTCTTTCACAAGGTTTTTTACTATCGGGTTTATTCTGTGTTCATAGATTTCATGAATTTCGCTGTTAACTCTGTTCCAAGTCTATTTTTATTTCAAAAATTTTCACAAAGTTAATTACAGGGAACATTTTTTCGCAAGAATATACACAAATTGTCAAAAAAAAAGCTTTTTTCATGGAAATAACGTTATTTGGTACGTATTCCCATAAATTTAATTGATTTTCAGTATTTACTGCAGGATCAATATTATGTTCGCAACAGTGACCCAAAATTTTTCATAGTATTTTAGATATCAAATTTTCAAACTTCGTTTTCCACACTTCAATGCTTTGCTATTCAATTAATTCCATTTCTTCTTCTTCGTTCACCCGTTTTGTCCACAGATATTAATGTGATTACCGGAGCGAGGAGAGGTGTTATTGTCACGACCAGGATTTGAACCTGGTTCCTCCTGCGTGGCAAGCCGCGATCTTACCAACTGGATTACTTTGCTCATCAATTTCATTTCTAAATTATCAATACCGATCCAAATCAATTCTGACTATCATTCAATTGTTATAGGCACGCTGATAAAAAAAAAGTTTGCTCACCCCTTGGGGTGGGCTTGGGTATTACGCAATGAAATTCAATCAGAGAATGTGAAATATATTTAGATACCAGATAAATGCAATATAATGAATCATCTGTTGTTACAGAAATAATTTTCTGAAGGCTTGCCAAGGTGTGAATGGGTCAGTGAGTGACACGCGAGTCATAGTTTCGCCGTCACCCCTATAAAGAATATCTTTCATTGGTGGTGCATTAATATAAGTTGATTTATTTCAATTTTTACTTCCACAAAATATTTAAAATAAACACCAAGAAAACTAAATAGACAAATGCACGTATCGTAGGTTAGATTTGGTAGATTTGTAATATTCTATAACTAGATCTCTTCAATCTGCAAGAAGTCTTAATAACAAGAAAGTGGAAAATTTACTATCTTAATAAATTTTGCTCACTGCTAACAGGGGCAGATTAGGAGCATTGAATTACACATTCACCAATAAGTCGTATTTTGTCCGCGAAAATAGAATAAATAAACGCTGAGCGAATTTATTAAACAATAATAGCTTGTAACTCTGATGCTGCCGGCTGGACTAGTTCGAAGGAGAACAAAAGGCGCGAGCGACGTCAAGGCGCGTTTCGCGATGCCCACGCATTTTCTGCGTCGTTTTCTATTATGCGCGAAGACAAGAGCACACGGTGGTATTCCCGGCGCAAGAAGAGAGGCAAACACGTGAGTGTAATCTTGCATCTAATCAAAACGTGTAGCAATCGACATGTTCATACCCGCTGTCCATATCAGATATTTATCGTTATGCCGAAATCGGCATTGGCCACAATTCAATCGTGAACACCACATACATACAATATGCTACTCTTATCTCTTTATTGTCTTTGATATCCACCGTGCTCCAAATCGCAAACTTATGAAGAAATAAGGTGTATGGGCATTACACGAATAGTTCGCGTGTGTTTGTCGTGCTTCAACTGCTTGGTGTGAAAATTTGCATGCGGAATTTATTCATGAGCGTCATAACAATCGCGAAATCAATTTTCACAATGTCATAAAAGGTGGAATTATATCCCTCAGTACAAGCTTGGACGAAGATAACAAATAGATGTGTAGAACGCTTTTACGTTCAAACGTACGGATAAGTTTCGCGTAGAATTGCACAGAATTGCGAAGCGCCGCCTTGTCATTGACCGAGTGCAACCTTTCAGGAAGTGCGTAATAAACTGTCATTACCAATATTTACTTTCAACCTACCTCACTAGCTAGTCATACAAACACTTCTACAATTAATTATCTACAATGGACGTAGGCAATTGATTACTAAGCCTTAGAATTGTTCTTAAGTTATATTTAATACCACGCTACATGAAATCATAGTTATAAATGTTCATAAATGAATTGTTTATATTCTAATTAATGCACTCTAAACCCACGCAACTAATAACGGACGAAATATGTATTAATCTCCTGTCTGGTTAGTATTGAAGTCAAGGCTGTAATAAACAATTAATCAAACATGAGCTTAATTATGTTTTTCTTGCAGTTCCTGCAGTTGCGTTGAAGATTTGACAAATAAGGGCACTTTGATCATTTATTTACAGCGAAGGCAATCCGCATCGTGCAGAAAATTGTGAATCATAAAATCAATAGCTCATGTTTATTGACTACAAATTGAGTTTTATTGTGCACATGCCCACTATGTGCACACATCGATATTCTATTATTGAGGCAAAGAAATATTCTTCAATCTCAAGCAGTTAACCTTTAGATGTCAGGACGTCGGTTAGTAAATCATTCTTGTTATATGTATAACAAATGAACATAAATATTATACTTCTTTCAGTTATACAATTTCAGCGTATGCAATAAAAATATCATATTAAATATGGAAAAATGTTGTTTCTAAAATGTTCTAAAATGTATGCAAGCAGACAGAAAATGTGAGTATATTGCATATGAGTAATTAATACGCAAAATTACATTTCTACGAATAGGAAAAGTTTATGATAGAGTAGTACAATTTAACATAATTGTTATCTTAATTATTTTTCAAATAGTAAAAAAATATTTGGTATTACTTTGATATTTATAATTTTGTAAACGCATATCAATGTTATTAACACTAAACTCTCAGTAAAATAATAATTTCAAATTTCATAACCTTTAATTGCATACGCTTTTCCCCCATACACCCATTCAGCCTTTTATAATATATAAATAATTACAAAAATACCAACAAAAACGTCAAGGACTACCTCATCATATGATTTTAAATAGTACAAATATATTTTATTACTGTTCTGAAGTTAACTACAAGACCAAGCTACAAATCTTTATTAGCGTGTCTTTTGGGGGGGGGGGGTGTTTTATAGTGGAGGTAACGCCTGTGATTAACATAGATCACTCATAGATCACATAGATCACTTTTGCGATTTTCGTCGCAGCCTATGGAATGTATGTATTTTAAATTCCTTTACATCATTCACGTCGAATATATGCAACATTTTAGATTTATTCCAAATATTGATTTATTATAATAAAACTAGTACTGTTGCATTCAGCTACTTTTTGTTATTTTTAGTGTTATTTTTAAATGCAACATATCTACAGTTTTCCAAAATCTGGGACAAACGTTCCCATTATGTGATAAAACGCATTATGCGAAAAAAACTTACATATTGCGGACATACATATTTGTATTCAGTATTTTTTTACAAGTTTTTGATTTGACCTAGAGGTGCCACACTCTCTTAATGTCCAAGAAAAGTGGACATTTATGTTGTCTTACGAACATTCCAATAAAAAAGAATAAACTTTGGCCGGCTCCAAAAGCCACGAAGAAAATCGAAAAAATCTCGGACTTTTGTACTAAGTGATCTAGGTGTAAGTAACATCACAGGTAACTCTCGTAACTCACTCGTAAACTCCCCTCCGATAAAATCACTAACAAACCTTTGTAGTATTTTATTTGTATTTTAGTTTACTTCAGAGGGTTGAATTGAATGCAATAACTGATTATTCGATCCTGTTATCGAAAAATAAAGTTTCTAAATACTATGCGTAATTAACGCTACCTATATATTGATGCGATTTATGCTAGTAGATTTATGCTACTAGATCCAAACTATGAGGTGCGCCTCCCAAGGTAGTTTATAGGCATGACATGATAGGTAGGTTATGGCATGACATTATCAAGAAAAATTTTAAACATGGGGGACCGCAAAAAAGTGTATTAAAGTGCGGCTATTCAAAGAAAGCTAACCTCGGTAGTAGATAGTACTTTTTTAAAGCTTCTTCAAACGAATAAAGGCGTTACTTAACCAACCATGAAACAAAAGAATAATTTTAGTAAAGTGATTCTTTATCCGTTGGATTTTGACAATTTTAAACGCCCATTTTGGGGATGCAATAAAAATGATATTTTTTGTTAATATATTGAAAAATATAGAGTCCAAAACATTTAGGAAGATAAATAATTGCAAAGGTGCTTGAAAATCAAAGCAAAGGGTCATTTGCCAACCCGTAGGTCATGTGTATGCCATCACTTCTCGGCACTCTCATTTCGTTTGTTTGTGCAGATTTATAGGCGAATCATATACGTGGCACAACGTAGTGGCGTACACGTGGGCGTTGCGCGAAGATGCAAAAAGCGGGGCCCATGCCTCCGCCGTCCGCAGGAGAGAACGCAGGGCGCAAAAGTTCGCAAAGGCACAAAGCGACCCGTAACTTCCAACACCGGCGATTTCTCTCCGTCGTCCGTTTCGCGAAAGACATATATGAGACGGCGCTACATATCAGCAACCGTGCGAATAATAGTCGGACACCGACGGCTAAAAATGATGGGAAGCACTCTAGGAATAAAGTAAGCGCACGACCTGCCGAGCCACCGAAACGCCCGGCTTTCCGAATGAGAGACATTCGCGTGGTGTTGGCTGCTATTCATGCAAACACACATACCGCTTTGCCTTGGTTGTGTTATTGAATGTGCGATTTGCATTGCGGAAATGCGAGCGACGAAGGAGTTGCGAGATGGATGTGGTCGAGCGTCCTGTAGGCGCACACTTTTTTCCTCCAACCTGCACGCGCGAAACATTCGCAAAGCGGCTGGAAAATAATAAAGCAACAGTCGACATCGACTCGAAGATGCTGTGCGTGGGTGGTTGTGGGTGATTTTGCCTATTTCATAATATACAATTAAAAGTCATGAAGTGGAAAGTACCGTGCAATTCTTACGAATATAAATCGAAGTCTCACATTCTCAAACGGGATTCAATTAAATATACATAACTTGAAATACGAATTTGTTGAAATTCTACAGTATGCTAACAGTAAAAAAACAGTGTTCATAGGAACATGTAGTCTGTGTAGAATCATATAATATACCGAGTTTACATTAGCAAGATTAAATTATTAAGTAAATAAATTTTATTTCAATAGAAGAGTGATTAAATTGTGAATCTCTCAAATTAAAGTAAAATATTTATAATTTGTTCACATACTGAACATTATGGGAAGAACAATGGGGATAGGAGTAGGGTGACTGAGATTGCGTATTGGCCGTGTGAATGGCATAGAAATTGATAATGTGATGGGAACTATTTTATACTAGTATTAATAAGAATTTTTGAAAATATCATTACATTAGCAAACAGAATAACCATAAAAATACATAGACCGAAAGAATTTTCTGAAATTCTCTAGTTTGCGAACAGAATAGAGTCGTCGTTGCTGTCGCTGTCACGACGCGCGTGCGTGTTTTCAATTCCTTACACCGGGTACCAAACAATTTCTGCATGTGTTCAAGTTAGAGTGCACTTTTCGCACAATGCATCGCACTTTGTTGGATGAAGTAAGGAACTAAGAACAGGGCGAGCCTGGCAGTGTTGACTTATATTTAGTCCTCTCAACGCGACTTACTATCGCTAAGAGGATGTACTCACTCACGCAAAACTAGCACGATGTACCAAACACATCTATGCACGGTAAGACTACAAAAAACACAGTGAAACTTTCAATACACAATTTGAATTGATTCACTTTTATGCTAGGCAGTTTTACCGCCGAGATCGCGTAATACACTATTTATTATTTGAAGGTCATCAGCTTTTATGTTTGAATTTTTGCACGCGCCCCGTGGAAAATCCAATTTTTGGCGTGGAAAAATGCAACACGCTAGTAAAAACGAAATTGTGTTTTCTCCTTTCCGGGACGATGGTCAGCACTGGCAGCAAAACTGACACGCCTGCCCCAATGCTGATGGTATAATATGACGGATTGCACTCACTTATGTGGGTGTAACAGTGCGCACATGAGACTCACGCGAACCATCCGGTCATTTATATTAAACCCACATAAATCACGCTGCAAAGCCGCACTAAACGCCGCGCAGTGGCGCGGTATCTACGCACTTTAATTAAAACAATATTAAGTTCATCTCTTTGTTCATCCTCTCATCGGGTATTGTACATATTTTGTAAACATATCAGTATAAACACTTACGAATTTAAAATTTGGCAAACTCTTTTTAGGCCTATCTATGTCATTAACAGAGTAATGTATCTAGAGATAATTAATTTAGCTTTTTTTCGAGAAATTTATGAATATTCTTACAATTCGTATCTACTTAAATATATCAAATATTCGTAAAAAGTGCTGGCTAAAGATCATGATTCTCCCAAGAAGCAAAATACTACTTTTTAAAAGTACAACATATTTTTATATTTTGTAGGTATATTTATGGAAGGTCACTAACGCAATTGAGCAGTGAGCAACTGTAAAGCCTTAATTTGGTTTTGGGGATTTATTTGCCAATGTTAGCAAGGCTGTAGTTTGAAGTTTTTCCAGTGATTGAATAATGGGATGACGAAAATGTGTGTGGGCTATTAGCATAGGGCGTGCAGCAGCGCGACCTACCCCATGGCCCACGTGTGGAGAGATCGACAATGCGCGATACGTATTCACGCGGCCCACACCTACACCCGCATGGGCACAATGGCAATAGTGATTCGGCCACCGCGGGACGCGCACAACGCACGAGATGTGAGTTGAAGATGCGAATTATTGCGCTGGAGAAGATGCGCTTGCGAAGGTGTCTTGCGTGCGATAGAACATTGACCATCCTCGCCCTTCAGCACGCTCTTTCTTCAGCAATATAAGTATTTTGTATTCGTACACTCGGCACAATCGTTTTTATTTATTAATCACTCCTTCGTAAGAGTGCTTTAAGATTCAAAGTTGACGCAGAAATACCAGACAGTAAGAAAGAATCCTATTGCAGCTAATAATTACAGATATAAATAGTGTATTTTCAAAACTATAGTTTAGTTGTATATGTATATACATATGTATAATTTTTTTACCGTTTTAAACATTTACTGTAACTATTACCAGGTATGTAGTAATAAAATGTGTACTACACCTAGAAAAAAATATTTTAAATTCATAAAATTGATTTTTATCGCGTACAGAAGCAAATGCGAAAAGAAATGTCTCGAACAAATCTTATATACAGTCGTTCAATTTGAATCTGCATTAAAAAATAGGGTTACCTATTTATCATATAAAGATACCACTACTCCACCCTCCATTTTTCCCCATGGAATGGTTACTTTTTGATCATGAACAAATTTTTCGTAAAATGCTTATTTCTAGAGATATTTGAAGTTTTCACGTTAAAATAACTCACCCGGTATACATTAATATTGGACATTTAGTATAGTGGTTGCCCTCTAGTGGTAAATCTTCAAAGTTCCATGATGTAGTTATCAGAAAAAGCTAACAGTTACGACAGTTACCTACGAAAGTTTTTGTCACAAAACTTGCCAAGAGCACGTCCCGACATTTGTTAAGGTAAACTCAATGATTTTTCGCGAGATAATCTGTACATCGCGTCGCTCGTCGAGTATGCACGACAAAATTCAAATTTAAAATGCATTATAGATATATTATACACGCATACAATTGGATTGAATATACTAACTAGCATAAATGTAATACCTTTATTTAATATAATAATATAATGAAATAAAATCGTATCGAAAATCTTCCAGAACATTTCTTACCATATTTAGGAGGCATACACATCAAGCGAGGTCGTGCTCGTGGCTCGATGTGCGCCTACACCTAGCTCTAACTCATACGGAAGTAAATGGTAGGTCAAGGGGTTAATGTCCAGTTGAAACCCCAAAATCGACACATTGACAATTGGTTACTTCTAAAAGGCATAGTAGTATAGTAGTTCATTGTATATGCTGCAAACGACGATTGGCCCGATGTTCAGAACCGTGAAAATACCAAGGCCACGCTCGACCAAGGTAGGGTTAGAACCAAAAATAGACGGACTTGAAAAATTACGGTCGCTACTGAACTCCACGCCGGAAGTTCAGAAAACGCTAGTAAGCAAAAGATGCTAGCAAAAACAAGAAGTCCCAAAAAGAAGACTTAATTCAAATACAGGCTTGGACTACCCGTCCGAAGGTGAAAACGCAGAAATCGACTAGTCAGTTTA
>JAODAC010046094.1:0-10720 GCA_027575185.1 Mimaenictus wilsoni | reverse complement strand
ATCATGTTGATATTGTGGTGTCCAAGCCTGTATCCTTTCATTGGTCTAATTTTCTGAATTATTTTGTTCATTATAAGATTGAACAAGAATGGGCTTAATGAGTCCCCTTGTCGAATCCCGTTTGTGATCATTGTTGACATGTTTATGCCTAAATATCGGAATTCGCTCACTTGTTGGATGGACTTGTCCATTAATTTCCAATTTGCACCTAATCGCGAGTGGTGCTATGACCGTGTACTTAGTCTTAACTATAGTAATCTCCATGACCGTTTGCTGACACTGTTAAATTGGTGGATCATTCGTTGAAGGTTATCTTCGGTGTCTGATATTAACACGCCATTCTCTTCATTCTCTCTCATTGTATATCCTCTGAACTTTCGGACTCTGCTGATTATTTGTTCCATGATGAGGTTAAATAGTGTCGGACTAAGGGAACCATCCTGTCTTACTCCTGTTCCGGCCTTTCCTGTTTCTGTTAGCTCATTATCTATGTTGTAGATGTCTCTGATAGTGTTTATTATATCCGTTGTATAATACATAGTAGACACTTTCAGATACCTTGGGGTAACCTTAAATTTTCGAGGGAAGAATGACCAAGAAATAAAAGCTAAATTTAATTTAAGATTCAGGAAGAAGCGCTGGCAATATGTGAGAGACAAATAATGAGAAAGATATTCGGGGGAGTAAAACAGGGGAACAAAGAACTAGAGCTTTGACAAATAAAGAAATAGAAGAGAAGTTGGAATTATGGAGGATGACAGAAGCAGCACCTGCAAAGCAAATTTTAAACTAGATTCCAAAATTAAAGAGAGGACGTGGTAGACCAAGGAATAGATGGTTAGATGAGATAATAAACGATCTGAAAGAAGTAGGGATAAAACTGGAACTAACAGACGACAGGAAAAAGTGGAAAATCGGAACACAAAATTTGAACATGCAAAATGATGAAAACACGGGACAAATTTCCCCAAAAATGGATTTAAAAACAAGTCTAATTATAGGCTGGCAAAACTGCATAACTGTAGAGAGCCATATATAAGTCACTCCTACTACTCATTTGTGAATTCTACAGATGTCGTGTACCTGAGTACAATTGTAGCGCATGACAAATCGTCGAGCACTGGAGCGTGCGTTGAGTGCAAAGCAACATTTTATTTCCATTTGGATTTTGAATTAGTAAACGAACGAATGTTACAAGATGTTACCCATACTGACATCTTGAGTTGATGTTTCTTCAGTAGGATCGGCTGCAGAAAATTACACATTTTTAACAACGAATGCAAACATATTTAGTTGTACAATTTTAGATATCATTAGAATCAGAAATTTAATATAAATTCATTAAAAACAATTTTCGGTGGTCATGTCTAGTAAAATGAATTATTCTTCATATTAATAGTATTACCATGTAATTTATTCCTAACTACAGTCGATACTCGATAAAATCAAACGAAGGCGTTACAATAATGTCTAAGGAAAATATATTTTAACATACATTAATATTCAAATATCAGAGGAACAATTTTTAATAAACCACCAAAGACCAAATTAGATGAAATGACCACAACCTTCTCCTAAATAGCAAAAGCAAAAGTCCCAAAAATTAACTACTAAAAATGAAAACTATGGCGGTAACAACAAGTAAGAGAACATTAACAACTCCCAACAACTTGTCGTGGACAACAAACAGTTTGAAGACATTCAAGAATTTGCCTATCTGTTGAAGTGATAAATTAAACTAATTTTATCTAATGAGAAGTTGACTCAACAAGATTCAATTACATACTAACTTTCTTTCACATTATGCTTAATGACTCATTTGCTTGAGCGATTAAGCAGCTTTATTATTTCACCACTAGTTAAGCAAGCACATATTTACTTCAAATGGCGGAAAGTATAGGGAAATAAGTGGGACATCGTCTTAAGACTGTGGAATGAATGTGTGAAACCGATTTTAATGTATGGAGAAGTAGTTTGAGGTTCAGACGAATGGGAAATCTTGGAGCAGGAACAAACGTTGGTTATTAAAGATCAAAGGCGACTGGAAAAGTCCAGGCCACGATATATAGTTCTCCAAGATTTCTATTCGTCATACCCATTTTATCGATATTCTCCCTGCTTCTTGGAAGGCTAAATATCTTGGAGTGGACATTTTCCAGTCGCATTAGATCTTTAATAACGCAAGTTTGTTCCTGCTCCAAGATTTCCCATTCGTCTAAAGCCCAAACTTCTACACCATACATTAAAATCGGTTTCACGCATGCATTCCACTGTCTTAAGATGATGTCCTAGTTATTCCCCCATACTTTCTGCCATTTTTTCTTCACTCTTCCCCATGCACAACTGGCTCTCCCTTGTACCCATCTGATATGTTCCTTCCACCTCCCGTTATAAGAAAACATAAACCACAGATACTTAAAAACAAACTCTCTTTCAATTTCCTCACCCTTTCATTCTAACCTCTCCTTTCTCTCTCTTCCACCCGCTTTCTTACATACTTTACACTTCCTTTTCTTCACAATCCCCACCAAGCCTTGTTTTTCCATGTACTTCTCCACTCTCCCTAACATTCCTTTAATTCCCTCAATCGTTCGAGCCAGTAATACCACATCATCCGCATACGCTAACATCCACACCTGGCTCTTTCCTATTACTACCCCTCCATCCTGCCCTTTGCGATGTGTTGGCATCCTCCAGTTCTGACACATAATGGTTGTGCAACAAGGGACTTACTGGACATCCTTGTCTGCCACCTTTATTTACCCCAAACTTCTCCGACGCATTCTCACCAACTTTCGCCACAGTCCACGTATGCTCATTCAGTCGTCGCAATCATTCACACACCTCTCCATCCACTTCCAGCCTTTTCAAACACGGAGCTTCACACGCGGTACGGTGTCATACGCTGTCTTAAGGCCAGAAAAGACTGCATATATCCTCTCCTTACGCGAAATCACATTATTAATTTACATATTTGAGAGCAAGTACTTAGTAATGACTTTTCCTAACTCATTCACACAACTACTCTCATAGAGTCTTGTTTGAACGACCCCAGACTAGCTAGCATTGACATATCAAAGAAGAACATGTAATCATTTAGCACAATTAATGAATTTACAAAGAAATTAATTAATTGAAACTGAAATTTAACAGGGAAAGAGTGCCCCCGACAGAGTTTGAACCGGCGACGTCTGGAATATCGGCCCAACGCTGGTAGCGCGCACACGGACCCCCAACCTGGTACTCCGAATTAACTTGTGGTCTTAACTGTCTTTGGTTCAAAAAATGTACCTTCATATGAACTGAAAGCAATACTGGGTACAATTAGAATTCAATGTGGTGTGCATACTTACCTTACTGGAACTTCACTTTCTCTGTTAAATTTCAATTTCAATTTATTAATTTCTTTGTAAATTCATTAATTCTGCTAAATGATTACATGTTCTTCTTTGATATGTCAATGTTAGCTAGTCTGGGGTCATTCATACAAGACTCTATGATAGTTCTTGTTTGAATGAGTTAGGAAAAATCATTACTAAGTACTTGCTCACAAATATGTAAATTCAAACTTCACACTAAATTGCCAAATTCAATATAACATACATTATTAATTGTATTAGTCTCTAATTACATTGAAAAAGATTAGAATAGAGCTAATGACCTTAGTAGTCTATGCTCGGTAAATCATTTGTTTCTTAATTGACATTGACTTAATTGAGTTATCAGCGGGACTCTTTACCCTTTTCTGACGATATGAAAAAGCAATATTTATCCAACAAGACTTATATCAGCAAATTCCATAATTCATAATCTATTAAATGATATAGTCTTTATTAACTTTGATTTGGCCAACCCTTTTTTGGTGTTATAAACAGAGTGCGTGATGTGCCCCATAAAAAATATTCATACCTGTGCGACTTGATTAGCTTTACACCTTTCAGTATCATGCAATTTTCAAACCGAAACTTTTATGAAAAGCTGAGTTAAAGCCGGAAAAGAAAGGGCCCAGTTTATCACGAAATTGGCAATACAGTAACCCGAGTTACTCGGAATTATCGGGTACACTTGTCTAACCACAGCCGTACGACATACCAAAACTTGCAAGAATAAATATATAATTTATTGTGCAAGTGCGAAAACCAATAAAAGTCCGTGGATTTAAAAATTTATTTATTTACTCAACAACCTTTTTCTACCACATAGTGGTGTAAGGGAATAGTAACTTTCACCCGGCCCAATCCGGTCTCGAAGGTACTTGCTCAGAACTCTTTGTGCATATGGGTGTTTTCCGGGGATCGTTACAACCGAATCGCCCAACCTTCATTCGCGTTTTTACCGCGTAATCAGGAGTTCGCGGACGGCGCCGCGTCCGCTTGTTGAGTGGGGAGACCAAGTGGTCACCCATCCTAGCCACGACCGACGTTGCTTAACTGCAGTGATCTAACGAGCACCGAGCTCCACCACGCGGCAAGCTGCCGCTGGATTTAAAAATATATGGAATTATTATTAAACTGCCCAGGAGGGAAAGTTTGACTAGATATAGTAGATTTCTGAGATGGGATTTGGAATGAAATCTGCAAGATCAGTTTTGAATCTTCAACCTTCTGTATATTCAAAAAATACTTATTTTATTATATATCGTAATGTTTATATTACTTTGTGTTTTATAGTTGGAAAATTATTAGTTAAATATACAATTTTGATATAAAAAAAATTCGCCGCAAGCAAAATCTGAACTCGCGACCCAGCAAGCAAACACGTTAACTCGTGCACTATGAAACCAATACGTGAAATATTGTTGTTAAAGCAATATATACGACGTTTTAATTGTATCCAAACTTTGAACTTTTTTTTTGGCAAACGGCTCAAAACGGCGTAAAATCCCGTGAACATAAATTATTTCTATATATGTACTACACGTACAAAAATTTTCATTCAATTCTGTGACGGACAATTAAGATATTCGCCTTGTTAGTCAACTTATGTCTACTCTTTAGGAAATTGTAATCAACTATCTTCAAGCTTATATGTATGTAATGAATACACATAAAAAACAAGCGATTGAACTTAGGATAGCCATGTGATCACGGATTACTTGAGAAAATCAAAAGATTGAATTCTTATTGTAACTAAAAATAGTGTAGTGTGTAATTTGATATTTCACACAGAAATTGTATTGGTTACTGGAAATGGCCTCAGTCGATATGAAATTCAACAATAAAACGTAGTTGAAAATTTCTCTATGTTCTAGAGAAGAGAGTACAACATTTTATGATGCGTCACACTTTTAACAATTTCGAAACTTGGCGACACACAAAGCCAATTTTGAAAATTTGTCGCAACCAAATGAGGGTTATCTCAGTTAATTCGACTAAATTGAATACGGGGTTACCCTATCTCCGATAGTACCAGACCCGACTCAAAACCGAATGAGGTCCAAGTTGATCCAATTAATTCAATCATTACTGTTCTTTTTACATACATAATTATATAAGCAAGTATATTATTTACGAGTATGACAAGTTGTGCAAAGAGCCGAAGACGAGTGCAATACGAGTGAATAATACGCATTAAGTTGTACGCTATACTATTTTTTTAACCTTAATCAAGTTATATTCTATATCACAAAATGTAAGAAAGAAATAAGACTTAAGCTTTTATATTGAATTCACAATGGGTGAGAAAGCCAACCAACCCACGCCAGGGATCGCCTAGTGGCATTACTCAAGGCTGGATCTTGCTATTGGTCTACAGCGGCTTTCCTTTCTCGCATGCTATTCTTCCTCTGACCACAGCCTTGAAGAACGCCGGATAAGCCGTTCTCTTGAGGACCACTAACATTCGAAAACTGCGTGTTCAGTTGTAACCTCATCGGCGCTACCACACATTTGGCAATCTGCAGAGTCCTTTTTTGTTTGATTTTACCGAGCATCGACTGCTATGGTCATTAGCTAGCTCCATTCAATTCTTTTTCAATGTAATTAGTCATATTAGAGGCTAACACTATTAATAAGAACAAGAATCACTTTAATATGCATCCCCATTGAGAATCGAACCCGGGACCTTATGGACAGAGGAGCAGAGTCCTTTATTCCCATTCGACTGAAGTAGGCTCTGAAGCACCCGTGATCCGTTAGAACTTGCGTCATCTCAAAGGATAACTCGCCGTATTCCTGTTGACCCAAGATTAGGCGACGGGTCCACTTCCCATTCTCAGCTTTATTCCACTGCAACTGACAGGCCAACATCAGATCTTCTCGGGCAGCTACCCTTGCTGCCTATCTAACATCAGAGTGTAGATTTCTAGATCGCCGAATGGCTTCCCTCTCCTTTGCCAGCAGATAAGTAGGTGGAGAGCCCGCAATCACCATAGCTGCTTCACCCGAGTCGGTCTTAGAGGCCGATGCGATACGAAGGCAACCTCGACGAAGAGCAGCGTTTGCCACACAAGAGTTTCGGTTGCTTTCCAGAGCCCTGCACCAAAGTGGGGCTGCGTAGAGGAGCGGTGATGTCACAACGCTCTGAAGAATTCTTCTGCGGCTTGAGCTGGCACCACCACAGTTAGGCACAAACCTTGAAATTGCCGCCTCAGCTGCTAATGCTTTACTTGCCCGGTACGGTGTCGCTGCTTTAACCATGTAGAGACTAGTTCGATGGACTTGTTGTCTGACTTCTGCAGATCAGCGACCGTTTTTTTTGGCACTACAAGGATTGCAATGTACGTCTATTATGTGTGAATATAATAATGATTAGATATAGTTTATATTTTTGCTGATCAGCTGATTAATTTCCGGAACGAAAGTTACATAAATAGTAAAATTAAAGCATTGAATTGACAAGTCTTGTCTGATTGTTTCATTCATTGACTACCACTTTCATTTGCTGCAGCGTAGAGGGATTTCGGCACGGATTCGATGCAAAGCAATTCAACGCGATATTATTATAGGAACATTATCGCATTGTTTGATATGTATGATATTTCTTAATAAAAAACAATGAAATGTATTTATCTATCAGCACTGTTATAATCAGCAGTAGATATGTATATCATTACTTAAAACAAAATAGTTAATATAATCTGAATATTATAAAACAGGAATAGGAAAAAATAAGTAATTCTTAACATACTATATATTCTGAATCATAAAAATATGAAACAAATTTGATTCAATTCAAAACGAAATCGGTCCAACTCGCAACGCAAATATTGGAATGTGTTATGGCACAAATAGCCACGTCTTTATTTTTCAGTCGTGTGATTCTACCGTAAACTCTATGTAAATTTCGAAATTTTCAAATTTCTAAAATATCCAGCTAATTTTTCCTTGTTCGATGTAGAATCCGGAAAAAATGCGTTAATACGCAATGCGTTGGCCTCATGTAATTTTAAAACGTTGTAAGTTTTGACTAAGAATCAGAATATTATTAAGAAGATAGTAATAGCTTCCGAATCAAATTACTATTGTGTTAGCGGCACAGCTTTCCATCATCATGTTTATTGTATTTTTAAGGCATTTGCCTCACCGCATCATCTTTTATAGGTATTAGCGGTCTTTTTTGTATTGATTGTCTACTTTCCTGCTACTTGAGTGTGTGGTACCGTTGCGTATCACGCTGAAGGGAAAGAGGGAGAGGAGGCGAGAGAGAAAGAAAGAGAGAGAGAAGAGAGGGTATCATTGCGGCACCGACCGTTGGTAGCTTAAGTTAGTTTGAAGATTAGAACATAAAGCAGTCTCAAACTAGAATCCGAAGCGAAACCATCTACTCTACCAAACAATCCTCAAATTCCTTCGGCTAGCAACGTTCTTAGGGCTCACCAGCAGTCCCGAGTTTTCTCTTGCGTCACCTTCCACAAGAAGGGCAAGATTCTCGTGATTGCGAAATTTATCCATGGTCCTTCGTAACAGAGACCAACTTTGGGTTCAACTACATAATCTACAACATCATACTCAGGTGCGAAGTCATCCCATCATAGCCAAGTCGCCCTTGCGCAATTCTCTAACTTCGCATCGAACCTATACAAACATATCGAAACTACACACTGCTTCAAGAGCAGTCCTGGTGCCCAGCCACCACAACAATTCAAGGCGTCGATACGCAACACTGCTACGAGTGCAGTCATTAGGTGCCGAGCCATCACCAAAACGCATAACTACCATCTCAACGATGGAAATCCTGAGTCGCACAACGCGTCAGGTACCACCATCATAACACATAACTCCTGGGTGGCGCAACGCGCCAGGAATCGAAGACATCCTCACGAAACTACGAGTTCAACGACTGAAATCCTGCGTAACGCATCAGGTACACCACCACGAACATCAATCTCGACATCAATCGCTCCAGCCATAATCAAGTGCAACTCAAACCAAAAATCCACACGAAACCGTAAGTCATCCTAATTTCATCATGTCCACGAAAACCTTGACTCACTTTGTCAATCCTCATTTACTCGAAAATCACAAACAAAGCTCAGAAGTTAAAATGTGGAGAAATTATAAGATTGCCAAGTCCAGAATCACTAGAGTCGTAACCCAGCATTGCGTGTCAAACGCCTTCAAAACTTACGAAACTGGTACGATACTAGGTTATTTAGACCTTTTCGAAAACCTCTTTGAAGCCGCGAAAGACTTATTTAATCAAATGCTCGAGATAGTTCCGGTAGAGGAAGAAGAGAGTTTAATGGACGAATGGGACGAGTATTTTGACACTTTTATAATTACCAAAAGTAGTATAAATAACCATTACGTTCTCCGAAAATAGCATTACCAGAATCTTCTCGAAAATTAGAAGCATTACAACCGCTGCGAATGATGGCGAAATAATCATCATTGAAAATAAACATCTAAATAATGCGGAAACGTCGCAAATTTCAAATTGCGTGCTCAAAGGCAACGCTGATAGCTCAGCTGCAGCATTACGCGGTACTACTAACAATCAAACCACGTGCCAAGTTAAGGGCTCTTTCGATAACCAACGCGTTTTAAGAAAAAACTCCATCATTGTTCAAATAACCTTATCGACTCACGAAGAAACAAATTCTTTGCGCGCACTTTCAAACCGTGGTCACCGTAGATCGCCAGACTTGAAATGCACGATCGAAAGTGTCGCTGGCAGAGCGGTAGTATTATCATCCGTTGCTAACAATGCTAACAACCGCACCAAGTGGCAATAATACAAAGTCGACGGCCAATGCAATGCTCCACAAATTGACAACAAGCCACTTTTTATTCAATCGTCGTCAGCGACTTATGTTCCAATATTATGACATCAATCTGCATCAAATCAAACAACAATAAGCCGCAGTCAAAACGAGTCAGTGGACCACAAATACAAACCATCAAGGATATAACTAACATTCAAACCGTGTGTCAAGTTAAGGGCTCGTTTTACAACCGACGTATTCTAAATACAAAACCACCTCAACTGACTACAGCGATTTCCGAACCAACAAATTCGTTGCGTGCCCTTTTTAGCCATGCTCACCGTAGAAGCTCTTGGGGTTCGATCCCTAGAGAGAGAGAGAGAGAGAGAGAGAAATATTTGTATTTATACTTGTATTTTTAGTTCTATTCGTATTTGTGTTTATTTGTACTTAGAATCTACATACAAAGTGGTAATTATTAGTTTTATTTCATGGTCTTACGGTTCTGAGTGTAATCACTGAAACTTATATGTGATTCCGTTTATATCTTAGTGAACAACATTGTTGAGGCTTTTTCGTGAGAAGTGCCCCTTGTACACATTCCTGTACGACGGATGAGGTGTACTTTTCCTAAGCTGTTTAGGCACCTTGTTATTTATATTCACAGTAAACATCACAGATTTACCTGATAGCTGGGCGCGTCCGCACATGATGGAAAATTGAGAGGGACTTGCGCCCAAACTGCTTCCGTATCGTTTAGTATATAAAGTTGTAATTTAGATGCAATAAATCAATAGTAACAGAACACTGCTTAGATTCACTTCATAACGAAGAAGAGCCTAAGAGAGACGAAAGGCGAAACATTTACAACTGAGGTTCTAGTTGTGAATGTTTCGCCTTTCGTCTCTACAACCTACTCCTTCGCCTTGTGTCGCATCTGGTGGTCGTACAAGTTGTCGTCATTCCATGGAGAATTTACGCCTCCGCACTATCTTCGACATAATCCTGGGAAGTACCAGTCCATGAGGTTGTGACTGACCGCCTCTTTCCGGCGGCATACGCACTCAAGTGAATAGTTTTAATTTGTTGTTAGTAAAGGATCTAAGTGTGTTTCGATTATGAACCGCAGCGGCACAAAATGTTTATCTCCAGAGTTAATTTTAATATTTTGGTACAGAAAAGAAACACTGTTTTACAAGATATTTAGATTCATTTGCGTATGATGCGCATTTCGCCGCGAGGCATCATCAAGTGCTAACAATTTACAAAGTGCGTTCACATATTTATACAAAATATTTGGGGGTACAAAATTGTGAGTGAGGGGAGAGCGTAGTAGTAAGTCTAGCTGGTCGTTTAAGACGTTGTCCGCGTTATCATTTAGGGCCCTTTTTATATATATGGCTTCAACTTCCACATTCGATTCAAAGAACTCTTGCGCCTCACTAACAGCGCATCATTTTGTCTAAGCTAGGTTTAGGTAATGTCACCAATGTGAAATGCTGATTAAGAAATTCATATTAAATAACAGGAAAACTACTTCTGGAAAGTTTAGTCCAAAGGCATGTTTTGTGTAGA
>JAODAC010046083.1:0-10722 GCA_027575185.1 Mimaenictus wilsoni | reverse complement strand
GTAAGTGAGAAGGTTGGGCCCTCCCTCGAGAAAGCTAATGTTTTCCGATTGGTGTGGTTGGGAGAAAACGAGTAGAGTGTATTCTCAATATTTCGACGGGAGGATGTTGTGGGTGGTAACCTTTTAGATTTTAAGATTTCTTGTTTGTAAAAATTGTAAATAAAGTTCAGTTGTTAACAGAAGCTTAAACTGACTAGTTGATTTTTGCGTTTCCACCTTCGGACGGGTAGTCCAAGCCTGCATTTGAATTAAGTCGTCTTTTGGGACTTCTTATTTTTGCCAGCATCTTTTGCTTGCTAGCGTTTTCTGCACTTCCGGCGTGGAGTTCAGTGGCGACTGTGATTTTTCAAGTCCGCCTATCTTTGGTTCTAACCCTACCTTGGTCGAGCTTGGCCTTGGTATTTTCGCGGTTCTGAACACCACGCATTGCACAATATCTATTTTGAAACAACAATCCATATCAAGAATATTGCAAAATAAACACGAAATTTTGTTACACTATTTGGTCTTAGATTTTCTTTTTCATTCTTAATAATATGAAGGACTCTAAAATAAATGAATATTTTCACCAAGCACTAATGAATTCTCATTGTCTTCACTTCCAATTATGTTCAGAAACGATAATGATTTATTAGATTTACTTGGAGTTCTATGGGGTTCGCATCCTTCAAGAGGGGTTCACATACAAACAGATATGAAAATTGCTTGCCTCGAGGCTAGAGTTAGTTCAAATAAAGCGAATCTATAGAAAATACAGGCCTAAGAGTAAACCGGCAATGCGGGTCTTTGCCTTGGTCTGATTACGTAGATTGTCGTTTGCTTTGTTTGGCTTCCAACTTTCGTCTTCATCATCATCATTTCCTGTTCCATCCATTCACGTAACCGGTTATCTCCAAGATAAAAGGGTACATTCCTTAATACCCTTGATATTTTTCCTAATCTATCTTCGTTCACTACTACTGCTGTTCTTAGCTATTCTTGCCAAATACTTGGAAGAGAAATAAAAGTCTTGGAAAATCCTTCTTATAGCAAATAATTACGCATAAATTCAGCATGTCTATATACAAATGTTAAAAATTCCTATATAACGCTTAACAAGGTAATGTTTATTCTGCATGAATCGTTATGGAACGAGTGTACAATTTTAGCCGACTGTGTTCGTTTAATTCTGACGGCACGTGATGCGTTCATTAATACCGACACCGTCGCGCATGTAATCTGGGAACAAAACGCGCGCAAACGAAACGCCCACAAATCAACGTTTTTCCGCCTGGAAAAGGGACGTATGAAACAGCAAGTTGGCGCGTTTGATGTGCGACGTACGAATGCAAATCGACGACGATGTGCTATGGAGCGAGGGGTGAATTGTGCGACACACAATGATAAACGAGGCGCACCGAACCTATTTGCGCATTATCGATCTTCAACCCGCACATAGTCATTTTCCGGACATATTGACAGTGTTTGTAGCCAACAAAAGCAAATTTTTAATCTTCAAACACGTCACGTCGTAAATAACCACACATCGGAATTATTTATGCCGCTCTTTGGGGGTGCATTTTATACGGAAGTGTCAGAAAGTTACAAAATTATTTGCTTTTGTAAATGCATCGATTCTGTTCTGGAACTATTTTCCATTGGTCTGAATAGCAAAAATGCATATTGATGATGTTTGAATATACGTACAAGTAATTCTTGCCATTCTTGCCAAACATGTGTTAAACCAGTGCAAATATAGTCATGATACATGAATTTAACGAACTTACAAGTTAATAAATGTTCACTTTAATGAAACCGAAAATGTAATAATAGATTAATTGTATTAATAGATTATAACTTTAAAATTAAAAATACATGATAGAAAAATTCAACTTGTTCAAATAAATCCTCTATTTATCAATGAAACAATTACGACTATACATATTTTGACTGCACTCATAAAATTAGGTTGTAAATCTAATAAAAAAAAATCGTAAAAAGTTGAATGTTATGAAAAGACTTCTAATTTTGCCCCCCCCCCCATATAATATTAAAATATTAAAACTAATAAAGCTACAAAACAAATAATATACATTTATAGAAAGTACATTTCAGAAAATATATAAACATTATCAAGTATAACAATTGATAAGCTCGAAAAATGCGTGTAAACACAAACTAATAATAAGTCAAATCGTTAGAGGAAAGAATGAAATGTCGCATGCTTTTGGACTTAACAAGTCGCCGTCCCTGACATGTACAGGTGAAAACTAAGTGAGTATTGACACAAGAATTGTTAACTGTTCTTCTCGAGCCGTCCCAACAGTCAAAACATGATCGAGCCTCGAAGAACCAGTGAGACGAGAACCAGTCAGATGAGGTCCCAGACTTACTAACTCCTCCAGCCAGAAAAAAAATTGGAGTTATTTCCGATATCTGAATCGACCACATATGATAGAAACTGTCCATTATCTGGACATTAGCTGGACTAGTCAACGTAGTATTCCAATTGAATTATTGCGTGAGTCAAGCTAGTCTCATGACAAGGGGATATATTAAATAACATGGTGATCATCGTTCGGTCAATACTACAACATTACGGAACCCGTGGGTTCCCGTTTTATAACATATCGTAAACGGGGGATGAAACTTTTTTTAAAATGAATTCTGGGCGGTCAACGCCACTAGCACTGCGACCAACTATGGTCTATTGTGCATGGACCAATACTATGAGCCAATACCGGAGTTCCCCTTGAATGGGTTGATACGTAAATAATAAAGATAATATAAAGATAATAAAGATCAGATCTTATATATTGAGAATGAAAATTATCGCGGTAATTCTTAAGTAATAAAATTAATGATTGAAAAAATACTGAATGGGTAAATTAAGGAATCTCGGCTTCGAAACATTTATCACCTTTTAATACTTTGTTCGCAAGGAATCGATAAAATCAGAAAGTGTAGGGAATATAACTTTCATTTCGAATTAAAAATAATCAAAAAAATAGTAAATATTTACAAAGTATCAATACAAAATATTTTACAATAATTAGTTAATTTGAATTTTCATTTTTAAGTATCGATACTCTGACAGGCTATAGATTAGTGAAATGTTTTGGTGATTGAATTTAAAAAAAGTCAAATACTGAAAACTGGAAGAATTTTCACATACTTACATGACGTCAACGAATTGGTCGCGTAAGGTGACCAATTTGTTGACTTAAATGAAAAGGTTGTTGTCAAGCCTCTTAAGTAAGGCGACCGTTATATTATTATTACTCTAAATAAAATAGATACAAACGTATTTTAAACTCATACTTATGTTGATTTAAAAATGTTCGTTATGCCATCATTTTTCTCTCTATTTTTTATTTGATAACTATCAGTGAAAACAAGAACTATTGGAAAATTCCATTCCGTAATATTGTCATGTATTTATGTAAATATGGTGATGAAATAATTTATAATAATTTTAGAATAAATGGAACTTTAGAAGATTTGATTTTATTACCACTGTATTGATCGAATTAAAATTTGTTAATTAAAATTGACAATTGGAAGGAATATTGCAATTTCCATATTTTCAAAATCAATAATCAACGCAGCAGAGCCACGGGGACGTATCTGTCGCTCAGAGTATGAATTATAATGGTCATTGAGCCGATTTATTAGGGGTCTGGACAATTTTGAAACTGTTTGTCAATATTGGAGGCACTTGGCAGATAACTGAGGATTGTGTGAGGTGAGAGAGAGCGAGTGGTAGGCGGAGTGTGCTCGGATCGGTCCAGGGTAGGTTCGCGAGGTGGAAGATTGTGGGGGAAAGTGTTGTGGTAGTGTGGACTCCAGTCGAAGTTATTGTAAATTTGTGTAAATAAAGTTAGTTACGATTTGAACTTCGACGTGTCTACTTCTCTCCGCAGAGCGAACATTACAGTCAACGAAACCTGTAGTTTCCGGGCCTGTCTTAAAATAAAAGACCATCGGTGAAAGGTACGTGAAAACTTTTCGTCAGTGTTTGATGTTGTGAGCTGAACGGTCGGTTCGCAACACTTTCGTTGAGCAAGAGTAAATCTCTCAAATATTTTACATAAATGTGAAAGTTTTACACGCATTTCACATGCATTTTAAGCATTCATTAGCCATACCCGGAACTCACAATATTAATAACCGAACAAAAACCAAATTAATTCTTGATAAGTTGGCAAAAGACAATCAGTAATTGATATGTATGGGTTATAACATATATGAAATCTTGTATGTATCCACCACCATTGTCAGTAATAGGAAGAAATTGATGCAGAAATAGGCAACAACTTCTAATCTCGCAAATAAATGAATATATGTAGATTATTGTTCCCTCAATTTTATTCCAGATAATGAAGAACTCGTTAAAATTGGGCAGGACTACCGTTAATTGCGAACATCACATGCCTGGGAAGCACATACAAGTTTAATAGTAGTCTTCAAGAGATAATTACTGATAACGGTGCTATTATATGTATGCTTCAATCTTTCGTTTGGTTGTTTAGATTTTTATTAATTAAAGCTCACACATCTATCTGCAAGTTGAGGTTGACCCTATGGTTGTTGCATTATGTGGTTGTATTTTATTCAAAAGTGTCAGAGAGTTAGTGAATTACTCTTCAAACCTTAGCCTTCCATATATGTTTCCTCAAATCGCTTTATCTAGTCATTATTCACACTTCATACCCACAAATGTCAAAATGAGTTTGATTAGTTGTATACCTTGATTCAGGAATCTCTGGGGTATTTATTGAATTTCATTTATAATATATAAGCAACAGCCTCTTCTACCACTGAAGTGGTAAAACTTTCACCCTGCTCGACCAAGTATCACTAATGATGGTCTAACTCGGGTTTAGCTGCACTCTGTATATTTGATTCTTTTGTGGGGACTGTTGCAATACAATCGTCTGTGTTGTTGTCTCAGATTCGGAAGTCAGAGGATGGTGCCTTAGCTGCGCTTTGAATGGGGAGGTCTAGATCATCCATCTAACGACTGTTCTGATGAGATTCGGGCACCTCTACGCAGCAAACCGCCGCAATTATTGGACGTGATGCGGAATATTGATAATTGAGCTCTATTCACCACTGTGAGTCTTTCGTTGATTTCCGAGTCTAGGCCTTTGTCATTAAGGCTTACTCCTAGATAATGTTCATGATCACCTGTTTTATTTTGGCTGGGATATACTTTGTAGTTTGTGAGGACGTTCTGCTTTATGCAAGCACTTTAGTCTTGTTGGTGTTTACTTATAAATCAATTCTCTCATCTTCAATCTTGTTTGGATGTTGTCTGCATATGCCGGGAGTTAAGGACAAGCTTATCAGTTTATTGATTCTTCCGATTAAAGGTGTTCTGACTCAGCCAATCCTGCCTCAGTCCTAGTTCACAAGTAAAACAACTATCAGACACCGAAGATAACCTTTCAACGAATGATCCACTAGTTTAACACTGCCAGCAAAATGGTCAATATGGAGATAGCTATAGATAAGACCAAGTAGATGGTCATAGCACCACTTGCGACAAGATGCAAATTGGTAGTAGATGGACAAATCATCCAACAAATGAACGAATTCCGATATTTGGGCATAAACATCTCAAGCTATGCAGGAGTGGATAATGAAGTAGTAGCACGAGTCGAAAATGGACTGAGAGTAGAAGGATGCCAAATAAATACGATATGGAACAATAAGTACGTAAGAAAAGAAACTAAAACGAACATATATAATGCAGCAGTTAGACCTATCCTGACGAAACACGTGCAGACACGACAACTACCCAGAGACTACTCAGAACAGCAGAAATGAAATTACTGAGAAACATAGAAGACGTTGTGTAATGGTGCAAAAACCGAAAACTCGAATGGAACGACCACCTAGCGCTAATGGACGAATAGCCCGAGATAAATCGCGTCGTGGAAAAAGATCCCTGGGAAGACCTCGAAAGAGATGAAGGGACCACTTAAACCCTGACTGAAGTAGAAGCAGGCAAAACGCCTGAACAAGAAGTAGAAGAAGAAGTTATTTATCTTAGAGCTTAGTAGCCCAGTTGGGATCCAGGTTCAAATCCTGGTCGTGGCAATAACACCTCTACTCGCTCCGACAACCACATTAACATCTGTGATTGTCGTTATAGAAGTCTTCTTCGCCATGGTCGAGGCCAGTATCCTATCCAAAGAATGACAGGCCACTGGCCTATACCCGGTCAGCTACAGCGCGGGTAAATGAAGAAGAAGAAGAAGAAGAAGAAGGAGATATTTATCTTAGGCACTGCACTTTTTCTGATAATTGTATATTGAAACCTACTTATACATGGACTTCTCTCTTTTCCGGAGTTTTTTACCTATTACTATCTTTCCAATTTTTCACTTGGTCGATGAGTGTGAGTGCCCAACCAAAGGATGTTTACGAAAAAGCGTTCAGTTTTAGCGATAAGGTGTTCCACTTGCGCCTGCGACAAACGGCCTTGTAACACGCTACTTATTTTGCTTCGGTCAACCTCGGAGACATAAAACTGATAAAATATTTTGAGTGACCCTGTGTAATATGCTTTGGAGGTAGAGTCCTGGGCGGCATGTCTCAATTGATGGTGTACCACTCTTAGAGGGTGGTCGTTTTAACTTCCGATCCTATTTCCGTTTTGCATCCTCCTACAATGCATTGATCCTATGGGGTTCATTGAGGTTCAACCTAGAGTTGTCCACGATCCTATGATAAATAGCAGATGACACAAGTGTTTATGTTATTGTTTGCATCAATTTTCTCTGACGGATATTTTGTCAGTATTCCCCTCGAAGGTCCACCGAAGTAAGTATTTCTTATCATGGCAATATTGTGTATAATTTACCGGTCAACTTCAAATACTTACTTGGAAAGGTATATTCAGATATTTTCGTGGTTACGCTTTATTCTATACTAGTAATCTTGACAACAACTAGTTTAGCCTGCATCTGATGGTATATTTAACATTAAAAAGACCTAAAGACGATTCAACAAATCGGGTGACTAAACATATTTTGATAAAAAGATGAGATAATGTTGCAACATCAAGTGTAATAAAAACACTCAAACATCATTAGCATATTATCAACTTATTCAAAGTAATTCCCTCGGTATAAATAGGCCTGCGAATATTGCTCATAAGCATTCCCTATAGAAAGACATCGATAACAAAATGTATAAAATCTTGCTACTCCTTACTATAGTTTCGGTAAGTCCTCCTTAATAAATTCAAAGAATAGTCTTTGAGTTAGCTTGGATCATTGCATTTATTATTATCTAGGGATCTATGGCTTATCCCTGGATGAATATCATCCAAAGAAGTGGGAACTTAAACGAGACCTGTCTCGAAATATACCAAAGCAGTGTCGAAAAATCATTTTCGGTTGCCTTCGAAGAAGCCAAAGCCTGTTCAGCGGACATCCAACCCATAATCGAAGAATTGGAAGAGAAAGTTAAAGTTTCTCTTGAATTCATGCCAAAAGTGTTTAACCTCATGCGCTCTCTATTTGCTTGTGATGATTTTGAATGTGTATTGTCTACCTCCAAATTGATTTCTGACCTCGTTGTCGGTGCTTACAACGAGATTACTAGGCATATTCTCGGGAGTATGTTGAATATTATGGAATTACACCCTGAGTCCGCTTCATGCGTTTGGGATGCGATTATGAATGGTGCTGAGGGCATCGCCAATGCTGGTTATGATGTTATTTTTTGTATATTTTAAATATGTGTAATGTAATTATTAACTACTTGACTGTAATAATTGAATACTGACAAAACATTTCTTTGGTGTGAATATATATGGTTAGCGTACAAAATGCCTCTGTAATTCACAATATAGTGTATAAGAAAAAAGTCCCGGGAATAATCGCAGTTGAAGTGTTTAGGTGCTTGAGACTTCGATAAATTTGACCTCTTTACATGAAATCGAGGGAAATAATCACTCCACTTATATAAACTCATACCATTTGAAATATTATATAAGTGCGGATCCGAAACTAGACCAAATCATTCTCCTAAACCACCAGCCTCAAAATGTATAAACTCCTAACAATTGTCGCCATTTGTATTTCGGTACGTACTCCTCGATCCTACCACAATTATCACTATCTATTTGTATTTACTTTCTAGGTATGTATGGCCCATCCTATGAGGTCAATTAAAGGAGGTTCCCAAATTGAAAAATGTTTCGAGATTTATGTATCAGCTATTGAAGAATCATTATCTACTAACTTCGAAACTGCAAAGACTTGTTCAACTGCTATTCAACCTGAGCTTGAAAAGCTTGAAACGGAAATATCCACCTCTCTTCATAATGCTATAACTGAGTTGAAACAACTTTTGGCCGATTTAGTTTCCTGTGAAAATAGCACTTGTTCAATGAATATAGTTCATCAGATTGGACTCCTCATTGGCTATACTTTGGGGGATAATATCAAGAATGCTCAAGAGACATTGGTGAAAATCAAGGAATCTCATCCTGAAACTTTCCAGTGTACGCGGGACGCATTAGTCTATGCATCTGAAGGTGTTATGAATGCTGGTTCTGACTTTATCATGTGCATCATTTAAATATAATTTTTGTCGTTAAAGCAACTCTGCATATGCTGAATATATTGAGTTATAGCCTAACAAGCTTTGTTCTATCTCCATCTATATAATTTGGTTTGATAGTGAATCATAGAATGTTGATATGTTTATAGATAATCTTATCAGAACCTACAAATATCCCTGTCATCTTACGAAATACCCACATTTAGTGTTGTGAATTAAACTGATACGAAAAATTTCTTAATAGCAATTTTAAAACGTTCTAATAAAATGTACAAAGTCATCTGTATTTTTTTGCTTTGTGCAAACGTAAGTAATTTAAAAGTTAAAAACAATCAATGTTTTACAAATATTTCGCAGGCGTCTCAGGCGTTCGAACGTCCATCCCCGGAACTCATTAAATTAATTACCCAAGAAAAAACTAGGCCATTGCTTGATGAGTTGGCGAAAGAGAATCCAGAAATGAGTGAATGTACGAGTGACGTCATCAACGCAGCTGTTGGCGAACTGGTTAACGATATATTTGAAGGAATATCTTGTATCTCACCACGTCTTGGTGATGTTGGTGATAATATGGGGACCTTGATTGAAGAATTGACAGTTCTGATTGAAGCTGCTATACCGCAATTAAATGATCACTTCAGCGAAATTATTTCTGCAATTTTAGAGAATGATGATGACGAACTCGTTGCAGCATTGCGCAACGCTACTGCTTGGTTAATTAAAGACCTTACAAAGGGCCTGGAAAGTATTCAGAAGTTCATTAATAATGTTGGCGAGATAATTGTTGATGAGGGTGCCAGCATGTGCATGCTTCAATCATTCGTCTTTGGAATTGCTCGACTTAATGGACACTTTGCGGATTTAGAAAC
The DNA here is from genome assembly GCA_027575185.1 of Mimaenictus wilsoni. Classification (NCBI taxonomy): domain Eukaryota; kingdom Metazoa; phylum Arthropoda; class Insecta; order Coleoptera; family Staphylinidae; genus Mimaenictus; species Mimaenictus wilsoni. The sequence goes on along the minus strand of JAODAC010046083.1, from coordinate 1,294 downwards.
TTGTATTGCAGAAAATGCTATGTAAAGTATCATTTGTGATCTACATTTAAATCCGTATTCCTAATCTGTCAATAGAGACGTCTAGATTATTAACATAAAGTGATAATCATTTAAACTGTTGTTTTTACCTGCAAGTAGAGCTTGAGCCTCTGGTTGCTCCTCATTTTCGGTGGTTTCTAGTGTAGTTAGTCCGCATCTGGAGAGGAATAGGAGACTGAGGAGACTAACAAGACACACCAGAAGTAGAAGGCGAGTTATCAGTCGCATACCCATTGCGTGTGTTCGGCGTTTCCTAAACAGATAGAAAAGCATAGTTTAGTTACTCGTTCTCTGTAGAAAATAAGTCGGCGATTAGCGGTGTGTTGGTGAGACCTTCTGATAAACTATTTTTTGGAAAGTTAAACATGTTATCAGCAAGTTTCAGGATTGGTCTGATCTGCTTGTGCAAGTTTGGTGGAATGCAATCTATGAATAGTCATATTTCATGAAATCTGCATCATAAATGATCTTGGAATGTGAAGAATATTGGGAACCAGAATGTAGTCAAAATACAGGGTTTCTACAGAAATTGGTAAGTCCGTCACCCAAGGTCAAACATATGTAAAATGGTAAAAACAATGAATGAGAAGCAAGTGAATGGCACAAACCAAACTATTCCTTGCTGAGGACACCAGAGGAAAATATGCAAGACCTTGGTAAAATAAACATGAGGGACCTTATAGGTCCCATTGTGGGAAACAGCAAGAAACACCTGCATCAGTGTGGAATCAACAAACCTATTGAACGAGTGATGCTGGAGACGGTGTAGTGGAGACACCTCTTCACTTAATTATGATCTAGGAGCAGCGGAGAGCATATCTAAGGGGGAAAAGACTGCGACCGAAAACCGAAAGTTTCATGGTGGGACCTGATTATGTACAAACCCTTGACCTACCTATTACTTTCTAGATAATTAGACCAATGTGCCAGCAGCTATCCGTAAATATTATGAACCTCGATGGTCACACGACGCGGTTGGAGCGTTTCCTATTTGTACTCCACCATTGATTGTCGCGAACCAACGTCGGCGGCCCTGGTTTATGGCGCGGTGAACGCGCCGGGTCCAATCGTCGGTATTAATCACGACTTAATTAAAAGGGGACGTTTCTGAGTGGCAGCCCTATTGCGTAGCACGGTGAACGCGCTGGGTCCACATTCAGAGAACGTCCTGAAGATTTCAGGCCGACAAGCTACCCGCTGTCTGTGTTGTCGCGCTAGGGAAGGTGTCGAAAAGATGTAGCTCATTTGGCTTTCG
>JAODAC010046082.1:0-56431 GCA_027575185.1 Mimaenictus wilsoni | reverse complement strand
TTTATCACCTTTTCCGGGTGGTCCATGTGCGCGTGCACCATATGCTTGGCGAATATATCGGCTCGCCTAGATACATCTAGAGATCGGACATACCCGCAGAGAGAGAGAGAGAGAGAGAGAGAGAGCCACTGTAAGACGGGGTGTGTCTGCATGCATAGCAATGCATTGGTGAGGGCGGGATCAGCCTCACCACCTAGATATAAGAGTATTATAAAGGAAGTGGGGGTACCGCAAGGAGGGTTGTGTGTGGGCGGTACGAATCATCTTCTAGGTTTAGGTTTAGGTTTTCTTTACAAAATAAAATCAGTTGTTATCCGAACGCCGAATAAGTTACTTCTCATCATCTTTACCTTCCCTACCGCGCAACACAGGCAGCTGGTAGCTGTCGACCTGATTTCTTCGATTCTGGACTTTTAAAGACTGTATGTGGGACCAGTCCATTCACCGCGCTATCGCAAAAGGGTCGCCACTCGGTACACGTCCCCTTTCTCTTCCGTCGCAAATACACCACTGATCAGAACCCGGTGTGTCGCTAACGTCGGCGGCCCTGGTCGACGGCGCGGTGAACGCACCGCTTTTGCCTAAATTCACCGGGACTTACCGGGACGTTGATTACATAAACCAGCGATACATCATCGCAGTCCTGATTTTTATTAGATCCTCCTCTTGAGTGATCTCCACTAGGGTTGCTGGGGGTCTACCTCCTGCACAGTCGCCTGTTTGTCATTCATTGTTTATGGAATGGCAATGTGTCCTTGCTCAGAAGTAAGATAAGAGAAGTAAGAAGTAGAGTAATATGCTTCATATTTATACTTTACCGATTTTACTGCTTCTAATACAAATTCACCATTTTCCATGACAGGCTTTTTCTCGTTTCCTTGAATACCAACCCAAATTGTAGACCTAAGATTATTATGAAACTGGAAGTTAACTGCAGATACAAGTGTGGTACTAAGTAAGATTAGGAGCTTCATTATGTGAAGGAGTTTGAAGTGCTTCAGTCAAATAATACTTGTACTGGCAATGAGAACACGAAACCTTTATATGATTCAATACATTGTGGAATTCGCTAAGCAACCGTATTATTTGAGAATGTTACCTATTTCCACTTATTAAATAGTTATGTGATGGGTAAATCCATCACAATGAACATAGTTCTCACATTCTAAAGTAATATTAATAACGTCACATATTTTCATTTGTTTGATGAAAATATAGTAATCATTTAGTAGTTCAGTTAGTTCTCATGATAACTTCTGTAAAATGTATATTCTATTCTAGTGCTTAATTTGAATTGCTTTCATCTATATGACATTGTGAGTCTACCAGAATTCAATGTTATATGTTATATAAAAACGTCAAGGAGTGTATATTTCAATGTCATAAAAGTATAATATTCCTGAAATAACTATTGATAAGAATATTAGCAATAGATAAACATGTTTTTACTAACTCTATAGGTAAAACATTAATTTTTACATCAGAAACTTCCATACAATTCTTCCATGAATGTTTTTTCTATGAAAATTATACCAGTAATATTCCAGTTTTTAATTGTTCAATCAATTCATACAAACTGCACGCATCAAATTCACACAATTAATAACCTAAACATAAATTCACTAATCATACAACAATCGCAGTATGCACAGCCCACAACTCACAATGACAAACTATGTAAACAATACAACTTAAAATTTTGGCGAATTTGCTCAAACGCTGGTCACGAGGCCGTGACGACTGAAACATAATTACTTACGTTGGAACATTTCATTACTTGCTTGTTGAATGCAGCTTACGATTGCCAATGTCTTCTTAATGTATAAACAGTAATAATAGGAGATCAAAATAAAAATACGTGCGTTAAGGCATTTTATTTGCAGTACCTACGAGCGTGTTGCAATGGATTTATTTCCGGTCGCTCGAAAAAAATATGTTCTACTCCTGGTATAATGTATGCATTATATTAACAATGTCGAATAAGTTATGATCTACACAACCTACATTACTAGTATATGATGTAGTTATAGACAAGCAAACTATATAATGGGTTCATTGAAGTTTCATTGTTGGCGCCGACATCGTGCCCAGCTGAGCTCGCAATAGGTCGTGCGTTCGCATGCAATGCACATTGTTTACTCGTATGACTTGTAGCAGTCGCCTTCAGCTCTTCTAATTACATGTATTACATGCTTGTTGTATAATAAACTAATGTATGTAAGCTGAAGGATCAGTGCGGTTGATTGCCAGGTCTTCGTCCCGAATATAACATTATTTTTAAATGCGTTTAAAAAATGCCTGTGGGTATTCGAATTATTTATGCAAGATAAGCATGTCTTTCCTTATTGATAAGACATTAATTTCTACAATGCCATATTTCCGTCAATAATATTTTTAGAATGCCAAGGAAACAATATTCCAATTTTACTTAATATGTTAAAAATATGTTAGTCAATCACTGACAGTTGAAGGTATTTTGAAATAACTCTTACAATTGCCGTGTAAATAATAATTAAACGGATGGTTAACAAACATTGGCGGTGATTGCATCGACGCGGAATGTCTGTCGTTGTCACCTAATCACGATTGATTGAAAACAGCGGTTGTAATCCTATTGCAATACCATCGCGGCAATAACAATAATAACGCATAAAGCGCGCACGCGGACGGAATGACGAATCGTCATTGTTAAATTTAATGAGCAAGCAGCGGATGACGGTGACAGGAAGAGTTATTACGATGGTCACAGTCGGCGAAACGAGCGAGGCGATATCAAGATTTTAATGCGTCGGGATCCTAAGCAGGCGGCGGCAGCACGTCTGGCGGTTGACGGTGGCGTCCAATCCGCTAGCGGCGACGGCAGCCCGGAGTGTACGTCTAGGTTGGTGCGTTGTTTGTATGTGAGTTGGTTTGAATGTATGGAATGTGCGGCTGTCGGTTGCGATGCTGATGATTATGCGCGCTGACGTGCGAGTTTGTTGCTAACGCCACTGCCGCCCCCTCATCGCTGGCATTTTGCAATGAGTATGGCGAAGGTGTGCGCGAAATGCGCGGGATGTGAGATATCCGGGAGGCGGCGGTGTACGATTTCGAATACAAATGTTGTGCTGGATTATTGTCTAGCCGGGTGGCCGCATTGCGAAACCGCACATTTACTGACGCTGCGGTTGCGTCGGATAAGGAATGTATTAGCTATCAAATGAGTGCTCAAACATACGTTGGCGGTGGCGGCGGTTATGATGGAGGCGGCAACTGTACAGCCAGCGCGTTGTACAGTCAGGAAGCCAATTTTATCCGCTAAACTTCACTAACACTGAAACTCCACTAACATTTAAATCAATATTTAAAATAAGTTTACGTGAAGGCGGTTGGATGCGTCGATTGAAAAGGGTTAGGTTAATTCGAGAAATTTGATTGAAATACTATAAGATAAAGTCGTTGTTAAATTGTAAAATGGAAGATATTTAATTAACGTTCATGAGAAGAGAGAAAAGTCCAGCCGTACGTTCAATGACCCCAAGGTCCCGGGATTGAATCTCGTTGGATGTAGAGAAAAATAGATAAAGAATTGAGCTAATACCTACATTAGTTGATGCTCGGTAAAATCAAACAAAAAATTAAAAGAAAACGGATTAATTTGGAAACTGGACAGTACACTCTATACAACCATACACTCATTTCTCACGACTAGGCACGCCTCGAACCAGGTACCTAGTCCACTAAACTTCTCAAGATACTACAAACCGGACCAAAACTTATTTGGGTGAAAATGACCACTGGAAATAACATGTCCTTGAGAAGTCCAGGATCAAACGTTTGAATATTTTGAAAATAATGAAATAAAACAGTTGTTTGCCTTTTAATTTAGTTTCAGGGAGAATGTACACTTTCAGGTTCCAATAATTGGTAAAATTGAATTATAATTTTCGATTTTCTAAATGTCTGATGCCAACTAGCTATGTCAAAGAACTGGGACTATGAACTAGTTACCGTTTAGGCCGATTTTTGGGTACTCCATAGACAGTTCCAGTACTCTTCGATAAAAAAAAAACACTAATATAATATATTCTCGCAAGCGTGTTCTGTTAACTAAGAAAACGATCTGATATTACAAAGCTTCCCTTCAAAAAAATCTACCTTTTTTGGTGGGTGCTCACATTCCTCTTTAATTCCGATTTCTGACTTCTGTTCTATATTCTATTTTTTATTCGGAGTTATTATGAATTACACTCTCATCTTCCACCGTTTTCAATCTTACGCAATGCAACATAATGCGATAAGCCTTGTTAGATTGATATCATGGGAATTTTTTTTGGACATTTGTATCAGGGTAAATGGTACCCATTGAATGAAGTTTATCTCTTATCTACTTTATCTGTTTCGAATGTTTATAAAATCTTATATTAAATGGAGTTGATGAACAATCGTTTATTTTGATTTTTTATTGATTGAATTAACTTTTGCTTAAATTTCATTAAACATTTATTCTATATTTCAAAGAAGATCAAAATGCATCATTTTGCATATATCTATATTTTCAGTTGTTTTAGATTGATTAAGCAACTAGTGTTAATGAAAATATTTTATTGCATTTGTGATTTAAATATTTAATGATAAAACTAAAAATACAAAACATCATATTTACGTGTTCGCCATTAAAATTACATTAATAAATTAAAATTTCCATAATTAATAATGCAATTTGTGGAAAAGCCAAACACGTGTACCATTTTGTTGTTTTTCCATGCATAAAAATGGGAACATGCCAAAAGTACCATTTCAAGAGCTATTCATTTAATGATTAAACTTTGATTAATATTCAAATACGAGTGTACTGCTAAATAACGCGTAAATTTGACATTACATTGCTACTGATTCCTCACTTTTTAAATTAATTCATTGTAACATTTAATTAGATAAAAAATTAAAGCAATTAATTAACAATTAATTTAATATTTGTTGCGGTAATTTGTTGGATCAATACGAGGCCAGAAATGTAGTATTCATAAAAATCATGTTTAATACTATAAACTTTTGACAGGTTACTAAATTCATAAATAATAAAGAGGAATTTATTAACAGAACGAGAGTTGTCGCTCTTGAAGCTCAAGCAATTTTTTAGTTCAGATTTATGCAGAGAATTGTATCTTATTCGAGGTAAACCCATTGAAAAAATAAGACTTGAGTGGAAAAGTCTCATCATACAAATGTTGATATAAACCAAATTTGTCCAAGGTTAACAGGCAAATATCAGTATCGCTTTGTTTCTTCTTTTTCGTCTTTAATAGGGAATTTTGCCAGTTCCTCTTCAAAGGTCATCTCGGAGTTGATTGCTCCATTTCTTGCGGGGTCTGCCTATAAATCTTTTGTCTCTCGGTGATTTGTTTCTAGCAAACATAACCAAGCGGTATACTGGTTTCATTACTGATGTGCTCAACTTGTACTTGAATTTCTTCCTTTAGGTGTTCGTAGTTCGACAGGTTTTGAATTCGCGTACTTGTTCTATCACTGTACCATTTCGCAAATTTGCAGCGGAATGGAGGTGAAGTGATGTCCATGTACTTGGTTCTGTGGGGATCTATTTCCATATTACTTGCTTGGGGGTTTGATTGAATGTGAATGGTGTACAACTCATTTTGTATTCGTGAGAAAGAGTAGCTTTGCGTACTCGTTGTACAATATACTAATTGTATAATATACATCGATTACTTATTAGCTCTATTCGTATTCATACTCGGTCCCATATTGGTCCTCCATGGTTGTTTAAACCTACAAATGCTCTTAAATCATAGTCACTGTTCAGAGAAGTCAAAAAAATTGGAAAGTATTCAACTCAAAGGAGAAAGGACATATTTATCTTATAAGAGCGCCGTCATGTATGAAAAAATTGATTCAGGAAAATATAGTTTTTTTTCCTTCGAGAGGAGTGTATTTACCATGCTCATTGAATTACGTGTCTTGTTTCTTAACTGGTTGCACGTTGCAATCCGGGGGCATAATAAACCTTTAATCTTCAAAAAATCAAACAACAAAAAATGCATGTTAGATTGGATTTGGCAATTTAGTGTGACGTTTTGAATTACATATTTGAGAGCAAGTACTTAGTAATGATTTTTTCCTAACTCGTTCACACAACTACTATCATACAGTCTTGTTTGAAGGTCCCCAGACTAACTAGCATTGACATATCAAAGAAGAACTTGGAATCATTTAGCACAATTAATGAATTTACCAAGAAATTAATTAATTGAAATTAAAATTTAACTTTCAAAGAGAAAATTTGAAGCCCTCGTCCGGGTTTGAACCGGCTAGCTTTGGGATACCGGCCCAAGTCGCTACCAACTGCGCCACGGAGACCCCGGGAACCCGCCCTGGTACTTCGTTCTTCTTTGACATGTCAATGCTAGCTAGACTGGGGTCGTTCAAACAAGACTGTATGATAGCAATGGTGTGAAAGAGTTAGGAACAAATCATTACTAAGTACTTGCTCTCAAATATGTAATTCAAAACTTTACACTAAATTGCCAAATCCAATCTTACATATATCCTCAAAGTCAGCCAAGACATCGCGGCAAAAGGAAAGAGTAAATTCGAAGTACCAGGTCGGGTCCCCGGGGTCTCTGTGGCGCAGTTGGTAGCGCGTTGGACCGGTGTCCCAAAGGTCGCAGGTTCAAACCCGGACGGGTGCTTCAAATTTTCTCTTTCCCTGTTAAATTTCAATAATTAATTTCTTTGTACATGCATTAATTGATATGTCATTAATTCTTTGATATGTCAATGCTAGCTAGTCTGGGGTCGTACAAACAAGACTTTATGATAGTAGTTGTGTGAATGAGTTAGGAAAAAATCATTACTAAGTACCTGCTCTCAAATATGTAACAAAAATGCATTATTATTCTCTAGCAGGACTCTTAAAACTTCATTATGATTGTGTATTTATACTTTGGTTAAGAATCGAGGTTTTTTCGTATGTTACACAACTGTTTCTTTCTTCTAGTTTTATTATTTTCTCCCGAATCTCGAAAAAGGGAAAGAATTGATATTTTATATTACACGCAGCGATATATATGAAAAGATAGAAATAAGCAATAAGAGTTTTCCGGCGAACGACAAGTTGGTTATACTGCCGCTGCCAGAGTCCACGACTACCGCCTCAGCCGCCCCTCCTGCCACCCCCCAACCGTTACGGCGACTCGAAAGGAAAGTAGTGCGTTTCCGGCGGGCGCGTGAATTTTCTATCTTTGCGCGTTGTATTGATATATGGCTTGAAGCAATCAAACTCAAGTCGTCAGCGCGTTTCCGTGAAAAATGATGGAAGTCTGCCGCCACCGCTGCTACCACCGCCCTTCATTCCGACGCTCAATACGCGGTGTTGCTTGTTCTTTCATAAATAATATACGTAGGGTCTGATGCAGTGTTGTTCAACACGATATGAAATAAATTTCCATCGAAGGAAAGATTTTAATTAATTTTGTGTTCAACTTTTAACGTGTATATGTTTTGATTCCATTTTGTTGGCTTTTGTTTCAGGTATGAAGACATCGTGTATTGAATATGAAGCGAGTATATTTCAATAACTGCCGACTTGGCTTGCGTTGTGCTGAGTGTACGTATGTCAAGACTGGAGAGTGATGAAACAATGCAATATTTTCATTAATTTGTGAGATATGCGAAGTACGTTTTGTCTTAAAACCTTTATGATGTACATATATCGCGACACCCGTATCCATGCCGTTTCTCTCCTCACACCAACGTGTTGGGGGTATGACTTTGTTTCGCAGTCAAATTGCCTCTCGCCGCATTCATAAACGACGCAACAAATGTACGCCAGTGCCTGCATGAAGTCAGCGAAAGCAGGTCGGTTACATAATAAAGTGTTCTTTAACCGCCATTGTGCGAAATGATTCTCTTTTGCGCGCCACTGCCTCCGGTTGCTGCCGCCACCGCTTGCGCTGCCGCCAACTACGGCCAATGTGTGTGGGAGTACACGCACTCGACTCCTTCGAAATTGAATCGCGACGCAGCTTTATATGCAAAACCTCTGACTTTATAACTGGGGAAAGGTCGCGTCTAAGATACCCGAAAATATATACTAATGCATGGCAGTGGCTGGAGGCGGTAGCGTTGGTGGAGGGCTTTGTGCAAATTAGAGAAAGAATGGGGGATTAGGTGGGCAACGACGACGGCGGCGGCGCCTGTCTGTTGGGCGCTGAGTGTCGCTCATGAGCTTATTCTTTCTCCGGATGTTTTCCACCCTTTCGAGCGTGATTCATTTCGACTCGCTTCGTATGTTTCAAGGGAAATTATTTTTAATTTCGTGTCTCTTTTCTTACATTGCAATGATTTGCAAAAGATATAAATTAATTTAAATCTGAAGTTTTCTTCATAATTAAATAAATATTTTTAACTTATTCCAACAGGAAATTGATTCAATTTTTTTTTTGGATCTTACCATTTTAAAGAAGTGTTGCCCACTTAAAAAAAAATTATATACTTTTGAAATGAAGATGAGAGCCTTTTGAAGTAGGTAACTTTCGATTTATTCCATGTGTAACGAATTTGGATTTTCTCTAGAACTAAACACAAATAATGAAATTGTTCGTAAACTTTTTGAAATGGATATTATATATGAATTATTTAAGCACGAGGCAAGTCATTAATTTTGCTTTCATAAATATTTAAGAAAGTAAATAAAACAATTTTTATTTCGAAACATAAATGTATGTAAAACATTTAAACGAAACGTATGCACTAATAAAGCAAGTATTTCCCCTTTTTTATAATTTTTTGATTGCACATTTACATAAAAGAAACGAAAGTGAAAAAAAAAACAGTTTCGTGTACAAACTGAAACAGTGCGAAACAAAGACGCCGTTATTTGTAGCGTTGATTGGCATTTCATGCCGACGCTGAAAGCGCACATCAAGTTACAGCACGTAAAAGTATAAAATTGCACGCTGTGCCGCCGCCGTCCCGAAGTAACCACCGCGCAAGAAGCAAAATGTTTCGACATAAAAATGCAGATTGCGCGTGCTCATATAGCCATGGCACGGCATGGGATATTGGTTGTTAATACAACTTTATCTCGGCGAAAGTCGAAAAGTGTACGCCCTAAGAAAGGCTCGAGTAATTGACGTTTTGCAAGCACAAGAAACGTTTTTAGGCTTCATATTTTTCCCTTGAAAAATGCCTATAACAGAAGTATTTTTATTCATATACCCTATCTACATTAAGTATGTTTAAAGCCTCTATGTGGTTATAAGAGAATGTAGAGCGATGAAGTGAGGCTTAAATACTTGGATTTTGCGAGAAGGTGTGTCCTTGTATTGTTTTGCGAGGTTTTAATGATTTTAATTTTAGATGAGATTGGTATATAGTGTGCTGTTAGTGTATTTGCCTAGCGTGCACTGTGATTTTCCCGGCTTTGCTCCGGATGATAGATCGTGAAGGAAATTCTCGGGCGCCGTCCCGCACACTTTATGGCACATTGTATTTATGTTATATTACAGGGCCAGGAAAATCAATATGCTAGCCAAAGGGTGGCCAAACGGGGGCCGGGAGAGCGGGTTTGTTATACGAGCCACCGAGAGGCATTTAGCTCGCTATTGTAAATGTTTATGATGAACTTGGGGGCATAGCAATTTTCACGGTGAAATGTACATAAATAGTCACGATAAATCGTTGCCTATGTGTTCAGTTTCGGTTTATTTTCAACTAAAATTATTTCAGTTATTTCACATAGTATCACATTCTTTAAGATTATTTTTAAAATTGTTATAGTTTTATTACCACCCAAAATCTGACTGCTGCCGAATATAATTTTAAAGCTAAGAGTCAAGCAACTTTTAGAGAGACAGCATATATCATTTATAGAATCCATGGTAATATGTGAATGGTTAGTTATTTGTGTTATTTGCAGATTGAAATGATAAAGATTTCCTCTCAAAAATTGATCCATAAGAATATTTCTCCGGACTAAAAAGCACAAGAAGAACGCTCAATAATCTGTTGATTTATGAACGCCGGTAACAAAGTACACTAACAATTCCCTCACCCGGAATCCGGCGATTTTTTGTTCATAAATTGATAATCGCCCCCCACAAAGTATAAATCATCCACTTTAGTGCTCATATATCTTCCGCCTGTCATTTAAATACTTCGCGTACTCTCAAAACGCACACTTGAAATCATTACACACATGCCAAAAGAAAACGAGTTGCACAAGTGATAATTTAACTATACCAATAATAAAAACAACTATAATATTCCCTGTGGTATTCAAAAATATAAAATTGCAGCTGAACTAAATTTTGTTGCCGTATATTTTCAAAATTGATTATACCAAAGGAACGTATCAATTTATATCAATTAATTACGCCGATTTATCCACAGTTGTTCGAAGAGTGCAGGATTAATTACACAATCTTGTTCGACCCGCGCTTTGTGTTAATAAAACGTAGTCGTTTGTAAATAAATAGTTGCCAACGTGCAACCAATGCGGCATTATTTAAAATCTATTAGAATAACGCTGGTGCTTGTCGTGGTAGCGTTGCGCTGTCAGCGCTATGTGCGCGCCGCATTTTGGCGGAGGCGCCGGTGTGCGGTTTCGGATACGCGCACGGTCGCCGCCTCACGAAACCTGGAAAAGCGATTAAAGGTAATAAATAACTTACAAGTTCCATTAGGGCCAAACGAATATTAATCGATGTGCGAAAATGATTACGGCGAACGCGACGAAAATGATGTGTGTGAATGTATGTGTGTTATAGGTACAGAAGGGTGGTTTAATTTATTGTATTCGCATTCAAATTCGGGTGCTTCTTAATTGTTTCGACCTTCGGATGTGTATTAATTACGCGTTTAGATTAAATATAAACATAGCCTAAGTGAAGCGAATATGTTTGTTGGTTATATTCATTAAATTAATAAAATTAGTTAGAAATGATAGAAATATAACTATGTTAAGGAAAGCAAATTAATTATTTCCTCAATTTCCTTCCAGGTGCTAATTAATGACTTATTATTTCAGGGATATCATTATTTCTGGGCAATTTTGTTAAAAGAATAATTTTTGTTAAAAGAATATTTTGAATATGTTGCAGTGGAGATTAGGTTAGGATAGGTTACAAATATAGTGGGGAATGTAAGAAGTCTGGTTTAGTTGAGAGGGGATAGTTGAGTTAGGTTAGAAAAGTGTTGAGTTTGTCTGGAATAAGTCGTAAGTTTAATTAGGTTATGGCGGAATTATCAATGATAGGGAAAATTTGCTCAAGATATGAGAAGGTTGAATACATTAGGAGAGAGTTGGATTATGTAAGAGAAGTTGTCTTCAATTAGTAGAAAATTGCTTAAGCTAAAAAAAGCTTGGATTAGTTAGGAGTGGATACGACAAATTATATTTAGGTTCGGATGATTCACAAACACACGGAATAGCACAAATCACAAAAAATGTCATTCCCAGCACCCGAACCGACGCCCCATAGGATAACCGAACTAGGATGGAGAAGTTCTCGGGTTTTATTATCCTGAGATAATGATTAGGAAGTACAGGTTATGGGCGTAACTCAAGAACATGAAGAAGAAGTTAGCAGTGAATTGCTAGGATAGTTAAATTATGTTTTAGGTTAGTAGGAAATTATAAAAAATAGAAGAAGTTTTATTAAGTTAGGAGGAGTTAAGTTAGGAGTTAGGTGGTTAAGTGAGCTATGAGAGCTTAGGAGAAGAGTTATTTATGTCAGGAGAGTGTTGGATAGTATAGAATAGATAGGCAATAGTTTAGTTACGCCTGGAGACTTTTGTTTAGGTAAGATTATAAATTATGAATTATTTATGAAATACTTGAAAAGGATAAGGTAGGTATGCTTAAGTTAGAACGATATTTTAAATTCGAAGAGGCCTTCGGAGAGTTAGGAGAAGGTTATTGGAGGTTAGACGCGGGATTTTTTTGTTTGTTTGAGTTTACCGAGCATCGACTACTATGGTCATTAGCTCTATTCAATTATTTTTCAATGTAATTAGTCATATTAGAGGCTAACACTTTTGATAAGAAGAATTCACTTTACTACGCGTCCCCACCGAGAACCGATCCCGGGACCTCATGGTCTGTAGCCATAGACTAGACCGCTGCGCCACTTGGCTGGACAGACGCGGGATTATTTAGGTTATTAGTGGGTGAATAGGACAAGAGAAGTTTTACCTTAGGTTAGGAAGGAATTTTAAAGTTGTAAAAAGTTTGCTTATGAGAGGGTAACTTAGGAATGATTAGCAATTCCACTTTAAACCCATAGAGTGAATGTGGAATAAATAACCAACAAAAAGCATTATACAAATAGCAAATAAATTTAAATCTTAAAAGATAGAATAGAGATAGAGTAGATACAAAGAAGTAAATTCAATATCATTTACTCGAGTAGATTTTCTTCGCAGCCGCCGCACCGTGCTCCTGCAGGCGTAAATTAAATGCATAATATTTTCTCGGGCATGGCGCGTCGTAAATTCAAAAGAATGATTTTTATGCTGCAGATTATCGCCCCGCGTGGCATGGCACTTCGGGGGGCGGCCGCTCGCCTAATGTTAATAGAACTTCCGACGCACTTTAACCATAACTCAGCAGTAATGGTGCGCAGTTGTACGCGGCACTAAGAAAACGTGGAAATGCCACCGCCGTCGCCCGTCGCCCGTCGAATCGGTAACAGCCGTTCTTCGCGAGTGTGCGCATCCAGGGGTGCACTTGAAAGAGCACAAAGCACATTTTTCCATCTCCGAGCGTTACAAAACGCAGAATTATTACTTATAACTTTATCCAGTTCAGGCGCCTTTTTTTATGGCGGCTCGCCTCGGCCCGATCTGTTTCAGGGGCTCCGTATCTGTGGCGTGCTTTCCGTATTTTTGGGCGCACTCATAAATTTCCGTTACGCCCGCAAAACATCGAACGCGACTTAGATGCGATGTCGCACAAGCCGGCAACATTTCCAACTGTCTTCCGCCTTTGTTTTATTGTCATTTCTATAGCCGCATCGAAAACTGCTTTCCAACGATTTAAAAACACTTATTATAATATATATACTTGCATCAACAATTTTTCAACAATATGTCCTTTCTTCATACATATACACAGAATAATATATTTTAATATATTTAAAAGTATTTCCGTGACAGAATACCACTAAATATTAATTTCTCATGAAAAACGTGCTGGGATAATAAATTATTTCTTGAAAACAATGACGAATGAAGCTAATAAATCGGTGGAGTATGTTTTCCTGTTTTGTCTGACTTGCTATCATACATAGGTGTCGCCGCCGGAAATGGTGGGGGCGTCGGTGTTTTTAAAGAGCGCGAGTTTAAAACTGTTGCATGTGCGAATCCTTCGTCGTCCTCGCCCTGCCCGAAATAATTTATGTCAGGCAGACGTACGTACATACACACATGTGTTCTCACAACCCCGTGGCCGAGGTACACGTGTTGACGACATTAATTAATTGCGTTTAAATTTATCGGCGCAACGGCGAAGGTATTTTATTATTCGCAATTCCCCCTGCTATGCATTATAATACCGTCTACATAAATATCTACTGAAGGTTTACGAATCTGCATTGTTCATTTATAGTTTTTAATGAATAATCTTCTTTTTTGCTCTTGTTCCAAAAAGTACGTCAGTTAATACATTTAAAATGGTGAATATAGCAATCGTTGTAATGAAATACAAAGAGTACCATTTTGCCTTTCTAAAATCTGTAATTAACTATATACTCCTTAATCATATCCACATTTACCTTATTATTTGTGTTGTGAACGGTGCGTCGTGGCAATTTTGGGTCAATTTTATGTATGACGCCAAGCTGATTAGTCTAGTTTTAAGTTTATACATTATTTCTGTAAAGTGGAGGAATTTGTCACACTTCAATAATCTAGGGGCTGTTAAGAATTAAATATATAACCACAAGACACCCAGATATTGCAGTGGTTGATGCGTCGGGCTGGCGCCTTGCATAGGTCTGGCTTTTTTCACCACCTCCATGGACACATGTGGTGCAGCTCGGCTTGTGCGCTTAGGCCCGAGATTGGATACACCCGGAGAGAGAGAGAGAAAGAGAGAGAGAGAGCCAGCGTGTGGTAGAGTATGTCCGAATGCGAGAGAAGCGTAGTGTGAGGGTGAGGGTGGTGGTGAGGCTGAACCCGCCTCACCACCACCTAGACGTAAGAATGGTGTAAGAAAGTGGTAGTACCGCAAGGAGGGTTGTGTGGGCGGTACGCACCGGCTTCAAGGTTTAGATTTTTCTTAATAAAATTAGTTCTAATCGAACGCCGAATGAGCCTCTTCTCATCTTTGCCTTCCCTAACCGCAACACAGGCAGCTGGTAGCTGTCGGGCTGATTTCTTCTATTTTCTGTACGTTTAAGGACTGTATGTGGGCCTGGTGAGTTCACCGCGCTATCGCTAAGGGTTGCCTCTCAGAACACGTCCCCTTTCTCTTCCGTCGTAAATACACCTCTGATCGGAACCCGGTGCGTTCGCCGCGCCATCAACCAGGGCCGCCAACGTTAGTTCGCGACAATTTGCATGAACAATTTACAAAGTGTATTTATCTCTACAAAACTTCTTAAAAAATCCTTAATTTGTATTTCAGGATACGTTTGGAACATCAAATAAAGGGATAATAACGTATAGATTGTTGAAATTTGAATCTTATTTCCGTTCGCCCGAAGGCATATCCGCTTCCCCGAAATTGGAATACCGATTAATTTAATGATGTGCTCCGTTAAAGCTGCGCGCAACTTTGTGATGTAGATTGAACTGCAACTTAAGTATGCAACGCAAGCAACCCGGATATTTGTTAGGCAAGCGAACATAGCACTAAAAAAACTGCTCAGAGATAGATAAATTTTCCATTTGCGTTCTCAGGCAACGGCTGTACCTAACCTATAAACATGTCGCGGCGTACGGAAACAAAAGATATAAATCAAACCAGAGAGAAATTCTTCCTGCGCTCGCTCATGTTTCCGATAGGAGCCTGGGCATAAAGCTCACATTTTACTCCCGTTTCTGCTCGCAAATATCGTAAGGTTCCCGATATATTACTTGACGTTTACTTTGGCTACATACTCGCAGCACGCACTTACTAGCCACTTAACTTCCAACCGCAACGAACGGCCGGTGCCTTTCAATTTCTTTGTGACCGGCGCATCCGCCAACTGCGCGATGCAGCGCATTGCACATCGCTTACAATGCGCATCTATAATAAATGAGATAAAGAATGCTGCAGGACTGCTGTCTACGCATTTTAGTATCGTATGAATTTCTTACATACAAGTAGTCATGTATAATATAATAGAATCTGTATAAAATTGTGAGATGTATTTGCGATCATATGAAGTACATTCTCAGAAGGCATGGGCTATAAAGCTGTAGTTTTCAAATATCAGTTTTGATCAAATATTACATTATATTTTTACCTGGACAAATTTCACTCTCATTTAGTTATTGAATATCACAATGTCTGAGGTTACGTTTGAATAATTTATTTCGGTGATGATTTTATTGGGATACCGGCTTGTTTGCAAAGGCAATATCTCAAATTAACATGTTGTAAAACAGTTTATTGCAAGCGATAAAACGTAATTAATTTCGCATGTTGTGACTTAATTTCACTACGCTGGCTGCGCGCCTCGAAAGAAAATAATAATTACCGGCGCCTCCACCCAAGGATGTTGCTACCAACCCGTGCGTAATCCGAAATATGCATACTAAAACATGGTTAAGCAACCACTGAGATAATTAAATGTCATCGTTAAATGTTCACCTTGAGAATTCTCCACAAAGATATAGGATTTATTTCGTATGAAGTTAAATTTTTTACTGCGGCTTGAATCAGAATTGTTGACTTTTTCTTCCAGACCAAAAAAGGAAGATAAATAGTAGAATTGAATGATTTAAAGTGTGGGGTCCCAAACTTGAAATTCACTCAACAAACACGCCGGCAGAGGCCGATTTTACGAGTTTCCAGGGGGGATTGAATATGTTGAATGAGAGGGTGCACACACACATCAAAGAAACGGTCCCTTCTTACGCATTGTGTCCCTCAAAGCGGGCAAACATGCCGACACAAAACACGAGGTTGAAGTAAGCATTTTCCAGCCCCTCAGCGCTTCGGGGGAAAAGGACGCAAAGTAGGCGGATGAAAGCAAAACCAATGCACCATGAAATCCGGGAAGTGGCGGATGTTAGACAATAAACATATCGATGAATCTCTCTGCTAAGTGCCCCTTGCACTGATTGATTGGCGCTGGTCACGCTACTGTGAAATAATTCATCTCGTTCGGGAAACTGCGCATTTTTGGGGAACGTGTGGGCGAATGCCATCGACCGAACCCAAGACCCTTTCTTTGCTTTGCTCTATTTTGGGTCTTTCGCCGCCATCATTGATTTAGCGCGTGTAAATTGATTGCAAATTGATGCAATTCGGGGGCCGATTCATTATCGAATTTTGTGTGTTGTAATTAGGCAAATTGCTGTGGGCTGTGCCCGAGTTCAAGCGAAGGCACTACATACAAACGCCTGGTGGCCCCGTATTACCATCGTGCTCATCGCATTCCTGCACACACATATTGCTTGGATGGTAAAGGGGAGTGCTTTGTTGATGAAGGCGCCGGTAACATGTTTCGAGAATCCACACATATGCATTCCATAGCAGTTACTCTTGACGGCCTAATATACCTCGAAGAATTCATAAACTTCCCAAATCCGAGGCAGTTAATTAACTGTATTTTGCAGGGTAATTACGCGTAATTTAGGGGATTTTTGAGCTGGCGGAGAAGAGTGTTTGAAAGTAAGAGGGAACAAGAGTAATTACTTGAGAATATTTTGGAATACTGTGGGATCTTCATACCGAGCCCTACTTCAAAATATGTGAGGAGTTGTTGGAACTGAATAAATGTTGATTTTGTGGGGATTTTCTGCAGTTTTTTGTATATGTGCGTACGGCTGGAAATGTTTGGGGAAACTCTTCATGCGCATCGATATCGTACGTAGACTGCTTGCTTGACTGCAACTGCATTAAGAGATTAGGTTTCCTACTAAGTGGTGAGAGCAAATGGATCATATATGGGGATACTCAAAATGGTTTATATAAGTGGTTTTCCTTCTTTTACAATAGTTCTAAAAGAGAGTCTATAATATCAGTATAAATTATATTAAATCAACCCTTAGCGCAAGTTATATATAGCACTAAGTTTTAACTAAGGTTTAAGTTTTTAACTAAGGTTTAAGTTTTTATAATTCACCAGTTGTACAAGGTTTTTTTGTGCACTCTTATTCTATACATTCTCACACTAGACAGTGAGGGGTTATTGAATATGTATTGAAAATCTTGTTATCCTTCAAATAGAATTGTTCTCTCTTGGTAATAATTTTCTGCATTTCGGTGCTCAAAGATAACAATAAAGTAATAAATAAATATAATTTCACCTTATACAATAATTGCTATATTTATTGTATAAGAATAATATGTTTAAGTTAGCATGTCTTAATTTATATCAAATTAGTTACCTTTTGTTATTTTAAAACAACGTTTAAGCTTGTTTACAACTAAATAATATTTTTTTCAAATTCCTCAAAGATCGCAGTATCCTTGTTACGTCAATTGTACGCGGAAAGAAAATGCCAACATGATTCATTTTCTGAATCTAGGTACTCAAATATTTGCTACACATTTCATTTTATGACAACATATAAATACATTAAATGACAATATATAAATACATCTTATTTCATCTTACACAATTATTGCCATAATTGTTTCTTAAATTAGTTACTATTTCTTTTGTTCAAGGGACGGTTTAAGAATGTTTACATCAAAATGCGAAGTTTTTCAGATTACTCGAAGATCACAATATCCTTGTTACCTGAATTGTTATACGCGGAAAGGCAATTGTAACAATTAACATTAATTGCGCGAAATTCTAAGCGGGTCGCCGGCATTCTCCTTGGAATTGTGATTCTCCTGGTGCTCTCTGATTCACTTTTTTTCCCCTTTTTCTCTGTACCAGCCTCACAGGCTCGTTGTCTTCTTTAAATCCCTTTCGGAGAGGCGCGTTGCTTCGCCAACAAGCTCTGACGAAAGGTTTTAATTATCTAAATCGTGCTCATGTAATATTAAAAGCGGGCAATTAGAGTGTGGGTTGTGTTTGCGCGCGCAGCGCATTGCACTATGATTAAAAACCGCCGCCCTCCGCTGGGCGGGTATAATTGCTCAGCATGCTTAGTTTATTAACCACGCAAACAGTCGTCGGAATGGATAAATTCCCCCACGCACCATGTACCGATGGTCATTCGGAGGGATAGGCTAATGCCACCTGCTAATTACGGTTCAAATATGCCGCTTATAGTGGGTTCGCAAATGGAAATGAGTGAAGTAATGCACGGCGAAGATGACGATTGGTGGCGCAGTCGGGCATTGAGGGTCGGGGGAGGAAAGGGCTGGGGGTGCTTTGTGCACGGGCGTTTCTGCGGCCGGGATATTACAGTTATCTCGGGGCAATGAGGATAATTAGTCGGGGGACGTCGGTGTTACCGAGGATGGTCCCGCGGGTACCGAGGGAAACACAAGGTGTCGTTACAAAAAGGGGTTCGGCTCTGATAGCACACCGAATTTTCCGCGGCAACTTCCGAAAAAGAAAAAAAAAACGGAAACAATAATTAAGACTTTCCACTCTGACGCTTATCCTAATATTTCGCTCGTTGTCTTTACGCGTAATTACAACCAGGCGTCTTTGCCCAAGCCATGCCCACCCCCTAAAACCCGTTTCAAAAGTTGGTGCAATTAATTAATTTACATTTAAAATGACTTTTAAAAATTAGAAAAAAGGTGGTAGCAACAAGAAAGGGAAGGAATGAAATTGATTTGACCACCGCTGGAGTTATGATGGTTGAATGCAGCTGTAATTAATTTTTAATTACAAGCACACCGGGTGGAACAATGTGCTCGAAATGCCGATTGAAATTTAATTTCGAATGCGTCGGATTGAATAGTACTTATTGGGCGCAAATTCCGATTGTTTTTACCGTTTATTTTGGCGTGTTACCATTCGGTATGCGGTATTAGATTAGTAAAACAAGGGAGGGAGTACATATGTGTGCATTAAACGAGCTACGCCACCACCTCCGGGGTATCCGAAAAATCTAATTAGTGTGATCAACAAGCATGCGTGTTATTGACAACTACTTGGAATTAAATTCGGCGTACATGCCGATTTCGATACTTGAGATTTCGAGTAGGTTTATGACACATCCCCTCAAACCTCCCACATGCCACTCCAAGGGTGTAGACATGTTAATTGATGGGAATTGATCGATGACACTTCATCAAATATCATTCATATTCAACTTGTTTATTTCAGTGATAAATAAATTGATCAAAAATACACAAATTCTCGTCGTTTTTACAACTGTTGAAATAATAATAAATTATCCACTTTTATGGTTTAATAAAGCTATTATTTAATACGTGTTTTGATTGTGATTAGGTATAATTTCCGGCGCAAGATTTTCGAACGTTGTTCAAAATGGAGCGTAATGAAATTGCCAATTAGGTGAATGCGCATTGAATGAATTGATGGGATCATTCGTAATTTGGCTCTGATTGGCGTCGTTGGTATAATTTTACGGGATGGCTTCGTCGAGGATCCGCCATCCCTGAACAATGAGACAAACGTGCGATGGTGGAGGCGCCATTAACCGAAGCCAAATCTGTTATAATGTTAGCCCTCCACCACCTTCGATCAGTGGGTGGAGGTGTTAATTTACGTAAATGTGCTGCCTTGCATGCCTTAGTCATAACGGCAGCAAGCGTTGCGTTAATAAACCAACAAATTAGCCGTAGCGATATCGATTATGATTGAGAATAATTGAGCAATGCAGTACTGTTCCTATAATTGGAGCACGACACGCGTAATAAAGTTTAATGCAGCTGGAAGTGCTACATAACATCATTTTTTTGTTGAACGGTTGTTTACTGAACTTTACAGGCTTACGTAAATTATGCTTGGAGCGGTGTAATTGAAGCAAAATGTAATCATCATTCTCGCACCCATTTCCAGTAATATCCCCATCCGCAAGTCTAGCGTGCACTCCCTGGGCCGATACAACTTTTCAGACAGGAGTATTATACTCGTATTTTTTTCTCTTGCAGCGTCGCGTTGTTGAGTATTCCCCAGCGTTCGGTTATTGTGCTGGCGTGTTGCACTGTGGATTGTGGTCTTCAACCCCCAAAACTCCAAGGTTGGGCCAAACAGTCACCGAGTTTACTTCGCAACTTTTTTTCCTGCCACGTCTCACATATCGTTAAAGGCGTAATGAATTGAAATCGTATACGTCGCTGTGAAGTTTTGTCGCTGCCGTCTCTTTGTATGGGACGGCAAAGGGGATAGAAGCTTGGCGCGTACAAGTGCAAGCAATATATCAGATCGCATCTGAGGTCTTCGATCGCGTTCCGGAATCAATTCGCATTTCCTTTTCTGTTAGCAACGCATTCTGGAATAGTGAAGGTGCCGGTCATGTCGTATAAGAAGACTTTGTTGGCAAATATTTTGTGTTAGCCTTTTTTGGTTCTAATGTAAACATAAACCAACGATTGTAGTCTTAACATTTTCAACATAATTTTCGACAAAGATATATTCTATATTTTATTTCGCGATATAACTATGGATAAATGTTCAACATCTCTATATAGAGTTTGAAAAGTTGTTAAATAATTTTATACCCGGATAATAAATAATAAAATTTAAAATAAAGTCCGAAGGAAGGCCAGTTAACGCCGATGCATTTTTATTGCACAATTTTTAACAATTTTTACGAGAGACTGTTTTATGGCTTTTCGTAGAACGAGCGACATGAAAACTATTATTTCCTCAAACACGAGCAGAGGATATTTAGCACATACATTTGGGTTTTATTGACGTGATTCACGAATCTTTGCCTTGCAAATTTTTGATGCGAGGCATGCAATAAAACACATGTCACGAAATTTGAAATTTTTATTATTGAACTACTTAATGGGATACGCGGCTGTGTATTTACGAGTTGGAGTTGAATATAAAGCATGAAATTGTCTTTTTTGGGGAGGCTGGATGCTGTCATTTTTAAATGAAATCTATTGCCACTAAATCCGCGCCGAATGCGCGTTTAGTTGCGGGCGGCGGGAAAATGGAGATGCGAAAGACGCCAGTGGGAGAAATGTGGAAATCTTGCCATGGCAAGAAAAACGCGCACACGGCGAAATTTATCGGGAAATTATTTCAAATATTCCACGGTCTTTATTGCGAACGGTGCTGCGCTGGTGGAATAGCGGCAGTCGGCTGAGAAACAAGCATTGTCAGATACAGCGTTTGCTTTCGGTGATTTATATAGTTTTCCTTCACGTCGAGAGCATGAGCATCGGGTTGAGCCTGGGTTGTTTTATGTTTATGTAGTGATACAGAAATTGCGGCTGAACAAAACTTGGCATGGTTGAAGTGAGAGCAAAGGATGATTTGTATGAAATGATAAGAAATTGTTTGGCAATCAGTTTGGCTATTATTTCCTTTTTTTCGTTCGGTGCCTTTTAGAAGAACATTATGATTTTGATATGAATATCTTTTCTTCAATTAATTAAAATTCGCGTCCTTGTATGACTTTGTCACGAGCTAGCGAAGGTAAGAGATCTACACAGCGTGGTGGTCGTGCGCGGACCGAACAAAGGTATAGTAATTGACAGAGAAAATGGAGACGTGTATTAAATCGGTGCCCGTACGATGTTTGTAACTACCCAAGCTCGTATGTTAGGAAGTGTTCAGAACTGCGAAATTACCAAGGCCACGCTCGACCAAGGTAGGGTTAGAGCAGAAGATAGGCGGACTCAAAAGACCACGGTCGCCACCGAGTTCCATGCTGGGAGACTCGGAAAATGATACAAAAGTGTCAAACAAACAAATGCAGGGTTGGACTACCCGTCCAATGTGTAAGTCGAGGAAGAAGTTGTTAACGCAGCAAAGTTTGGGTAATAACTGAATTTTTATTTACAAAAATCCTAAAACTAATCATATACAAATTCTTACGAACTTCTCACCACGAGAAATTCCACCAATAAATCGTCGTGGAGACTAAAATAAGCACACCTCCGTGCAATTGGGATGCACCACTGGTAGCTCTCTTTTCCGCTCGCAATGCATGGTGGTCCGCCACTTGTCCACGACTGTAGACCACCTGCGAGCAAGCTGGTGCGCCTAAAATGTCAGCCAGTATGGCTTTCATCCCCAAGGATTCTTGCTTTCAGTCGGGCTCGTCTCGCCCGAGACATATTTGTGCGTCTAACGGTTGAGTTTTCAAAATCTTTCGCGTCAACCGTTACTAAACTATTGAAATCAATAGCTAGAAATTGTCAGGCCAAAAATGGGCATCCGACTGCAGACACCGGATACCTTTTCCTTTATGCCCTTTTTTATTGACTATTAGCCTTGCCGTTTTCAACAGAAAGGAAAAGCAGCTCAGAATAGACACATCTATTCTTAAGGTACCACCACTACGTACGGACTGAGCACCTTCACCGTGCTGTGCTCGTAGGTAAAAAACACATTCCATCATATTGCAAAATCTGATTAAATTAAATCTTCTTACACCATTATAATACATTTTTTTTTGTGAAATTTTGTGCCCAACATAATCTAAAATAAAGCGAGTTATCTTAACCCATTTCCACCCCCTCGGAAAACAATGCTTCTTAGAGACACACGCAGTTTGTTGTTAGACGTAGAAGCAAATGTTTATCTTCTCGAAACTCTCTCACCCACGTTCGAAAGGACGAAATTCTTTTAGAATGCACATTTGTGTTTCAAGCATAAAATTCCCGATAAAATAATGTTGTTTGTTGAAAGATATTATTTGCAAAGTTGGCCGAAGCCCTCCGTGTCCAATCGTCCAATCGTGCTTCCTACGAAAAGCAATGTCATATTTGCGTTCGTGCCTGCAAAACAATGTTTTGTCAGCGGTTGTTTGCGAGCACCACGATGTCCCTTGACGAAATGATAGGGTAATATAGGTTGGTGTGTCATGTGCGCCGTCGTATATTTCCACGAGCATGTGCGAACCGAATAGAATCGTTGCACAGACGTGTGTGTGTGTGTGTGTGTTGTGTAGTATTCGCAGGGGGTTGAAATACTTGCGAGATAAGACTGACACCGGCTCTCCGGAGGAAACACATTTCCTCGACGCTTTTCTCCTCGCCCATGGATTTGTGTGGACGGGTTGTAGTGCCTCATTTGCATACACGACGTGCTTGCTAATGCTAGAATAACTTTATTCCCAACTATAGGCTTTTCGTGTTGCAATTAACGTAGCGCTGAATTTGGTAATCCTTTCGTAAAATGCTATTTCGATTTTTGTTCTCACTTGAACCAAGTTCCTGCGAATATTCCTATAAAAAGATGAGCTACGTTTTATTGTCGGTAATTATCATAGCCGCGGTCCGTTTATTGTAATAAAACCACGGGTTGGCTCATTAAGAGCGTGCAATTAATGGAATTGCTAATACGCAAAGTATGCCCGGCGCCTCCACAATGACCGGATATTGCCTTTGCAGTGCGTGAAAACAGCCGTTGGCTATAGGCCACCACAAATACCAGCACTATTCGCAGTGGGGAGCGAGGGGTGGATAAGTAGCCGGGAAACATCTGAGGCTTTTCTTGCTACGCTTGTGTTTTGCCCAGAAAAAAGCTCGCAGACCTCTCCAGAACGCATAATTAGTCCCGTTCATTCTTCTTCCTTGTCGGTGGGAGGTGAACCTGAGGATATTGAGAGTCAGCAGATGGTCTGACACATGCAAAAAATCATTGTTTTTCTAGCATGTTTGCTTCAATCGTCGGTGTAAATGTATATTTTCAATAGTATTCCTTCTTTTCGTAACACTAAATTGCTTTAACCTAGAAACCTGATGGCGGTTTGGGGAAAAACGGCTTTCTTAAAATACTATTTCAGCGGAAATCTTTCTGCTCTGCGACGATTAGGAAGTGACGGCCTTTGACACCAAGGTTGTATTGTACTTTGAAGCATTTGAGCTTTCATATGATCATAGTGAAAGGATGTGTGCGAAATGTCGCCAGTCTTGAGTCTTGCATGGGAAATGAAAATCCACCTTTGCATGCGCATTGAGGTGTGATATTGAGGAAACCTGCTTGGTCGAAATGAGAATTTTTTTCTTCTGTTAAGTTTGCTCAACTACAGTACGTCCGAAAATGAGTACGATGCATGGCTTGGAAATTGAAAACTTTCGGTGTTCTCGCATTAAAATTATTAAAACTTGAAGAGTTATGGTCGAAAAACTTCGTGCGGAAACGTTTATTAGGTGTTATTATCGCACGGGCTTTGGCATGGCTTTAATAGTCACGAAATATGTCTGCTGAAAGAAAAACTGCATACGGTTTTTGCACACAACTCGACTTTAAATAGAGTTAAAATCAATTTCGGCGAGTTGTGTTCATTTATGCCATGTCACAGATGGGAGGTGCGGTTGGTGGAGGCACCAGTCGCCGTCTGAATAATGCATGAGATTACATCGATATAAAAATAAATGCGACGGCATTTTCATGAAAATGTAATTGCGGAACTCGAGCCGTGAAGGTCCAACACTACAACGGGTGGTTTACGGCAAAGCTTTCGCATTGTGCGCCGCCACTAGTGGAAAAGCAGAGTTTTGTTTAGGAATAAAATATCGACAAAGTTTTCCAGCGTGGCGCAATTTGAAGACGTGGAGCGCGGTGAACTGCATGAAATCCTGTGCGAGAGTTAAATTTAAATATCTTACTACTAAATAATTCCGGTATTTGCCCTCTGATATTTTCGACTAGAGCCTCACCGAAGCTCTAGGAATTTTCAACAGCTGCAATTGCAAATAATAAAAACGCATTTTAACGAAATATTATCTATTGTCTGTCGGGTTTCCTCGGTGTGTAATTGCACATTGTTCGATTGGGATAATTGAAGAACTGCGAGTATATGTTGTAAAACTGGTTGAATTCCAGTCATGTGCATTCATGCAGGGCACATAAAAAAGCTCGTTATATTGTGCGCCTGCCCTCCGATGCTAAATTCGATTTAGCAGTGCGATTCGATTCAGTTGCGTCCTGCCATATTCGTTACTCAACATTGTTAATTAACAAACTATTGCATATGGTATGCTGCGGTGAGTTGTATCCGTTATTTTGAAAAAAAAAAAGTTTGGTTTGAGTGTACCTATTGTATTTTCCTTTGAAATTTCGGAACAATTTTAAATAATATTTTCAGGTTTGAAACATTCTCTCTAGAATGAACTAAATTTAAATTTAAGAAGAAGGGAACCCCTGTAACATTTTTATTCTGAAGTAAGTTTTAAAATCAAATAAGTTCAAACGACCTTAATACAATCGTCTAACTATTTGCGCTAAGATTATTATTTCTTATAAGAATAAACATGAATATTATACGTTTTAAATATCAATATTTAAGTAAGTACCTACATGAGTTGGTAATTTCTATAATAGAGTTGTGTGTACTTTGCAGACCTAATCCGTTATTTCAGCCGCCATTTTGGGCGAAATTTATGTGGCACATGATGGTATATGGGTGTATTTATCAAATAAAGTAGTCATTCCGGCGACTAAAATCGAAAGGGTTGTGGAGGCAGCGGTCTCGGGAGGCGTATATCAACGTGTCAAAGTTTTCCGTAGACAATAAATACGCTTACATGAGATGTGTATTCAGTCGGCAGCGCACATCGCGGCTAAGCGGGTTTCGGGTGGTGGCAGTGTTGGCGGTGGCAATGTCGGAGGCGGCTATAGCGCGTGATTATGCAGCCGGCACGCTGATAATAGAGCGTGTCTGGCAGTGTTTTGCGTGGTCGTGGCCCATGTGGATTTCGAAACAATGCGCGCCACACAATAACCGATGGCCGTTGCCTTAGTCGCCATTTTCGGTTTTGCTGTCCATGCCGTTATTTATGCTCCTATAGTGTTTTTCCTAGTGTTTTATGTCTTGTATTATGTTAGCTCCCTAATACCAGGTCATACTGAGTTATTTTAAATATTACATATTTTTCTACGGCAATTTTCATGAGCTTATTGCTTTTTTCATAATTGCATAAAATACTCTGATATATCTGTTGAATCATTCGTAGTAGAGGGACATATATGTAAATTATCAGGTGTATCCAAGAGAAAGCACGAAGGGCAAGGGATAGAGTGAAAGCTAGATGACAGAAGTTATGGAGAGGACGGTAACTGGGCCTTAAAGATTCGCATCTGGAACGCGTGTGTGAAACGCATGGTAATGTATGGAGTATAACTATGGGAGATGTACAAATGAAAAATTTCTTATTTCTGAAGGATCTCTTGATGCTGGAGAAATCTGCGCTAAGTTGTGTAGTCCTTCAGAAGTCGGCAAGAACGAGAGAGAGGTGGGAAGCGGTGTGACGGTTGGCCAAGTATGAGGAAAACTTGAAACGAATGACGGATGATATAATGGTGGACAAGGTATAGATGAAGACGGTTATTGAAGGTGAAAGTGCATAGAGAAGTCAGAGGAGACGAGTAGGTAAGAGCTGAGGAGATAGCCTCTAGAAGAAATGGCTAGAGCAAGGTGTGGCTCTGAAAAGGGAGGCAGAAACAGCTGGATGGGAGAGGCTTACTGAAATGTATATGGTGTGAATTGTGGTATGATACATGGGACTATTTGGCAAGGAATGAATATGATATGGGCGGAAGAGTCACTGGCGATTGGGTGGCAAAATTTGCAGAAAAACCAGGTTAAATCTATATTCAATTCCTTTTCATGTAACATGTTCGAGAATAATTCCGTTGATTAGAAGAATAATACATTTTATCTGCGCCTTCCCAGTTTCAATCCACCGACATTGAAGCTAGGCGTTTATGTCTATTATTTACTTGCCTTAAAAATAATGCATGAATATAACATATAGTTTTTAATAGTTCCCGATTTAAATTAATTTTCTCAACAAATTTTCTCAATTTCGTTGTAAAAACGGAATCTTTAGCCATTGAATCGCTATACAATTCGGCTTCATTTATTGAATCTTTTTATTATGGTATTTTGTGATCACACATAAAGAATAAATAAAATACGCCAACAAACCGTCGGTTTAGGAAAGGTATTGAGACATAGTAGAATATTGGATTTATCCAGATATTCCCGGAATTTATTAATAAATCAATCGTAACGGCAAGAAAATTCCGACGCTGAAAGATCGCCGCCACGCACATCGAGTTTATAACATTTCCCCGCAAGCCTGCACAAATGAAAGCTCTACCGTATTCGGCAGACCTGCTGAAATAAGTGCATTATTTAATATTGCGTATTCATATATTCATCCTTGTAAATGAATAAATTTCCAAGCGGTAAATATAATTAAACATCAACGGGCGCCTTGATTTAATAAACAAGAAGATAGCGGAATTTACGAGCGTCGTGATGGCGGCTATCGTGCCGTCGTTCGAGGGCAGTCAACATAATGTGAAATATTTAAAAGTTGCATGGCGACGGGCGGCAAAACGATGGCAGCTTTTAAGTGTTTCGCTAGTGGTTGTGGCCAGCCGGCGGTGGTTGTCATAAAAATACCGACAAGCACTAAAAAAGTCGAGACCACGCCTGCCCCTAATAAGAACCAAGGTGTGCTTTGTACCTACACCTTGCCCGGCGCCTCCACAACGCCGGAGGAATTCGCGAAGTAAAACAGAAGCGCTTGCTGTGGTGCTTTTGAAGGCGAAGGTGGGTACGATGGGGACGCTGGTTACTTTGTAGCACGGGCAAAATGGTATTATAAACTTTTGCCGGCGCATAAAAATCCTGAAATATCATCGCGCCCTCCATTAAATCTCGACAAAAATGGATGGCTTAAAAAGCTGTAAAACCAGTAGGAACCTAGGTAAATAGATATAATTTTTAATTAAAATTCCACGTGAAAATCTAAACTGTTTTGTGTAATACATAGGATATTCATTTTGTTAGACAAGATTTTAAATAAGTTTAGCAAAAAAGCGATTCTTGACTCATCAGGAAACTCAAAGATTCACTGACACATCCCGGTACCTGCTTGTGCATTTCAATGAGCCACAGCCGTCGCACGTCACGGCAGATCACCGCCCCCGGTGCCTGCTGCCCGTTGCTTGATCCCTATTTACCTTCCGCCTTAATTAACATTCAGCGGCAGGAAACGAGCGCTCCGACGAAGAATCGACAACATTATATGATATAACTTTCGAAGCGCTTAACGAGGCACCTGCTCCGGTTACGCGCAGGATCGCAGGATAAAGCCGTACGCTTTTTTTTATCCGCTTTCTTTCCAGCAAAGAATCAACAAGAAATAAAGAGCTTAAGCGAAACTGCGGGCGTTCGGCTTCTTCTACGGCGCGCGAGTTTTTATTACGCGCGTATTTCCTTAGCTGACGAGCGGGAAAATTTGCGGAATTATCTGGTTAGGCTGGGGGCGGCGCGGCGTGGCTTGGCTGGAGGAGCATCGACGCGGTTTATTGAATGCCGATGTGATTGCCGCTTGAATGGTGTAGTCTGTAGTCTTTTATTCTTCAAGAGAGGGTGAATACGGGTTTTGTGCTGTATATCGTCCTGGCGCCTCCGCCATCGGCCCGGATATGCTCGCTGCTTCAATGTTGAATGTTGAAAATCTTTGGCTAGATGGTGATTGCTTCCAATAGCGTTTATCTCGAGTATATTCAAGTACGCTAAAAAGAAAGCATCCCCCATCGTACGAATGCGAACAAAAAAGCGCTTCGGTAAACGATTTCCGATTTTGCAATTATAATTTTCAGCAGTCGGAATAAAACAGGTTTTTGTGCGTTGCCAGCAGGAAAGCAGCAGGTTTTACCTAGAGTTTTACGACCTTTCAAGGATTTTCATGTTTCTAAGGACCTAATAAAGCACTTCGGCTTGGTTTAGCGCCATACAATTCGGCCTGATAAACGCTTTTATTTTGCTTTTGTGCGCTCATATTCACAGCTGGAAGTTTGCGCGAGATAATTTTCGCAAACATTAAAGGTTTTTCCGCGCTGCGAATAAAGAGAAGCGCTGATACCGATGTTTCTTTTGATGCGGTATAACGAGGTTACTTTCGCACTCCTGCCACCATCGCCGACACAACCGCCGCCGCCGGGCGACCGCTATGAGCTAGTGAAGCGGAATTTACGCAGCACGAACGCCACCAACTTTCAACGATGGTTTAAAGTGTTATTAAACTCTGCGTCAATACAAAAGTGCGTGTGTATGGTGGGTGTGAGCGTACTCCAAAGGTGGCAGCATCGCAGGACTCGACTTAACGCTTGATAAATTAGCGTAAATTAACGCGGTCTGCCTGCACGTCGATGGTGGTTGAGGTGGAGGCGCCGGGTGGTTGGGGGGTTTGGAGAACGAGGACTTGCGTAATTTCCCATTCCGGGCGGGCGCGTATCCCTGAGTGTCCGTTACATCGTGCTCTCGGCAAAGTTTGATACGCGCACGCGACATCGCCGGGAATGTTTTTCGTGCCGCTACCCCACCGAAAAACCGCCCCTGCACTGCTTGCCTCGTGCCGGTTTTATGCGCGGGGAAATGAAAAGAGTTTTTGCGAAAATTGAGAGTGAGAAATGAGTCCGGTCGCGGGTACCAATCACTCTACGCCATTCCCCGTGCTTACACATTCACCATACCACCCTTTCCAATGAACCGCCACCCTCTGCGGCTCGCCCACGGTTCTCTGTGTAGGGTATGTAGGATTGTGCGATTTACGCTGGCCTGATAAATGCAGGCGAATGTTCAGAAAGTTGCGTAACGTGCCTAATGGACCTCAACTTCATTGCGCTCCTTTTCTAATGCTTTTGAAAACGAGGGGCTAGATTTCAACCGAATGTCGGTCGAATGTTATTCTTGAATAAAAACCGAATTAATGAATTGCATTTATTTATTCACGGGCATCTGTGCTCGCAAATACATTATAGGATATAATACTAACTGGCTTTCGTACTGTTTAAAACTTCTTGTATACTCCCAAAACCAATCTCTGATATAGCCTAAGTTCCTCTCCCATTCTGTTTTCATCTCAAAAATGATCACAATTAATGCCGATAATTTTTTTACAGGAATTTTACAGGAATTCAATGTGTTATAATTTGTGTCCTGCCTCGCCGAGTTTTATGCCGTTTGAAAGGTTTATTGTAAACAGATAAACAGTTTAGCATGGCATAGAGGTTAGAGAAAATAGAACAATCATTTCTATAAATATTTGTTTGCACGGTTCGCTGAGTATTACATCAGTAATATTACCATCAGTAGGCTGCATTTGCCCTGGCAAAAACACCATCGATTACGATCCACTATTCACCCAAAAGCTATATTAAAATAGATTATGCATGTGCGCTGCAATAATAACGTTTTCAATGCGCCGAATTTCCACAATTGCACGCCGTGGAAATGTTTAATACGCCCTGGTGTAGCGCAACAGCCGAAAATTTAACATTTACAATAAACACTGTAAATGTTAAATTTTCGGCCGCACAACAACAATTTCATAATACGCCGCACGCAAATTAAGCTGTTTGCCATCCGGCGCGTCGGTGGGGTAGATCATAATCATCGCAATACCATGCGTATTTTTTCACTGCAATATTTCCATGCGTAAATTTGATCTGCAATCATTGTTTGCCTCGCGATTGGATTTTAGTTTTCAATCGCACTAATTGCTCGAAATTGAATTTGTGCAATATTTTTTCGTGGAAAAAATGTGAAAATGTGTGCGATGAATATTGAAAATATTTTTTACGTGGCGTTTTTTGGCAGTCGCACCGCTCATGCTGGGCGAACTTGTTAATGCTAATTGCTGCCGTGCGGGAGGAGCGAGAGCATCGAGAAAATATTCATTTAAATTTTTAATTAGATCGAAGCGACGCAACGAATGGCAGGATAAACGTAATTCAAAACTCATGCGGCTCGTTTGGAAACTTGCCGGACGAGCAACGCCGATGCGTTAATTAAATATTCAAGCTACTTCGTTATGTATTTTTTTTAGAAAAAAAAAGAAAGCTCTTGGAAAATAGGTTTTCCATGCTGGTGCTGGTATTCTTAGGTATTCTGGTATTCTGTCGGCTCAGATATTCTTAGTTTCACTTCAATTTTTGATTATTTACAGAGGTTAGATCAAACTCGGTAAAGGTAGGTCAAATGAGGTAGGAATTTTCAAGTATTTGTATTGTATTATAAAAATGATGATTAAGCAAAATCTTGTTGGTTACATTTGATGACGCATAATGCTTTGAAGTGACTATAATCCGACAAAAACATTTGAGCCCAGACTCGCGTCGAACACGCCCTCGATTTGTCTAATTTTAAGGCACAATTTATAATTTTAGGTATATTTAATATTAAGAAATCAACGTAAGACAAGTAATAAAATGTTCCTCAACTCCTCTACTTCAATCTGATATGAATATTACCTCGATTTGTTCCTGATAAGTCAATCATTTATGGCGTTTTACAAGGAAAAATTAGGATAAAACAGAAGCTCCAACGGTTCCCAACAGTAGGTTATATTTTCCATAATTTTCAATCTCAGACTCAGATTTCAAGCAACTTTAAACATTTGCCTCACATTCAATAAAATTTCTCTCTATTAGAGGAGGCGTCGGTGACCGGAGGTATCCAGGCCTCAATCTAAAAATATTCAATTTAATTCGTTTTAATTCGCGACCAAAGTATTGCATTCGTGTCGGTTTTCGTTCGCATTTCCAGCTGGTAGCCACCGCTTTGCCCACAAAAAACATATTTCCGTAGGCAACACACCGGCTGGCAGGCGGTTATCAGCACGTTATCGCTTCGTTTTTGCACACGGCGAGAGTCACGTTACTATTTCGTGCGCGAGAGCGAAGCATGTAAAGAAAACTCGGCTGTGGCGTGAGCGTGCATTAGAAGATTTTCCCTAAAGCTTACGGCCAGCGCTTCCAATTAGTTGTTAGCAAAGCGTGGTGAGGATTTTTTTCCGAAGCGCTTCGAAATGGAAATGAACCAGCGACATGTGTGTGTATGTATTCCGAGGCAAATTAAATGTCAGTTGGATGCAGACGGGGTGAGCGGGTATTTGAGGGTGTTCGCTTCCCACAGAAAGCTATCCAGATTGTTGGTTATACTATTTTCTGTGAATTGTTGATTTATAACATACCATATGTCTATATAAACAGCCATGTCAAATCAATTCCTATTACGAATTGCAGATTTAGAGATTGAATATGTTTGCGATAATTGATTGATGAAATTCGTCGAATTGTCATCTATTATTTAAGGCACTTGTCGAACATGTATACTATAATTGTGAACTTTGTTGTTTCAGGCGATATAGGTGCAAAACTGCAGCTATGTTAATTTTTAACGAGTTTATTTGCATGTTGGGGAGGTGAAAGTATTTAAAAAGAGGTCGCGTTTAATCAATAAAATTATTATCAAGCGGCTCAGGCGATGATTCGATTGCATTTATCGAAATAATAAATGGAAAATAACCGCGTTTCGCACGCGCATTTGTTGCACGCGGCTGTAAAGTTTTACGACCGCAGCATTGCACATATTTGCGGTTGGCGCATACGCAGACTGCATGATCATAACCTCAATTGAAACTGCGAATTTAAATGCGCATATAATAATGCGCTTTATTGCCTCGCGATAAATGTGCGTGTCGAAAACATCACAGTTGGAATAAATTTTAGTTTATTATTGTAACGTAAAATTGCAGAAATTCAAAATTGGGTCCGCTTAAGCAAAATATTGTATTTTCATACTACTTTCGCCAATAAAATTGGATCAAATGCTTATTCAAGGGTTACTTTTTATAATTCGTGAATTGAAGACGAAGAAATGGAGATTTCTTCGTAGTTTATTGTTTTTAAAGATATTCTCTTGGCATTTTCAGAAGCATTTTGTCGCGAACGAATATCTGTAATACTTTTGTAGCGCGGTGAACGTATAGAGGTGTAATTATGACGGAAGAGGAAAGGGGTTTATAACGGAATTATCAGGCCTTTATGATAACGCGGTGAACGCTGCCTGGGGCTACTTACAGTCCTTGAATGTCCAGAAATCAGAATAACGCAGGACTACAATTACCCGTTGTCCGTGTTGTTGAATACCGGAAGGTTAAGAAAAGATAAAGCTCATGAGGTGTTTGGATAGCAACTAGTTTGATTATAGAAGACTTAAACTTCGTAACCAGTGCGGTGGGTATGGACTCATATCCCTTGTCGCGGTACCACCATTTCCTTCATCATCCAACATCTTACTCCAACTACACCGGCAGACGGAACGTTTGCCCCTCTCGCAATACATCCCGTCCGGGTTCACTCTATCTAGCACTCTCTCTGCCTCACACTTGGTTTCCCTCGTGTACGTGGCTGTGCGCACAGACCGAGCCGTTACGCAGTTAAGGAGCAGCACAATGTGGTAAATGACTTGGAAGCAGGCGTATTTCGGTTCTTCAGGTCCACGTGTCCCGCCGGTCAATGTTGTTGGCTGATTCTACATAGTGCCGCACCGCTGAGAGAAGTGGATGGTTCGTCGACTTTGCTTCTACGTGCTGTTTATACTTCTCGTCGTCTGATGTCTATTGAAGTTTGTTTCTTAAAAACGAATCATTTATATAGCTAGTAACCACCTGAGCTCTTACCGTTGTTTCTGGTAATCAGTGCAGTATGTGTATGTGGCGAACAGTCCTCCTGTTGACAACATCAACCATAGACGAAAACGCCGATGGTCTTTTATTTTAGCAGGATCCCAACTACTCGTTCGTTGACAGCAATGATAGAGCTGTGGAGAGAAGTTGACGCGTCGAAGTATATACATTGTGACTAACTTTATTTGCAAAGGTATTACAACACCTCGACTAAGGTGCGCTTCCTACACCATTCAGTTCTACCTCGTACATCCATTCTTTTGGCTTACCCACGGCTAATCCGGGTACACCCCATCTACCATTCGCTCTCTCTCAAGATCTACAAGATGTGCCACGAAACGCTACCCTTGAGGATAGCTGCACTAACGGTTCGCAACAATGTGCATCAAAATTCAGATTTCTTTGACAAAGTATTGAACTACAAGATGATATCACTTGGGCAATCTATTCCAGAAATATAAAATGCAAAGTTTCCACAAATTATGATAAATTCCATTAATTACTGTTCGATTTATATTCTCGTAAACCATTTCAATCATTATTTAAGTCGGAATCTAGCTAGGAAGAAACACATTTTGCACCCCGATATCAAAATCTTTTCCTTTTTCTTGTTTAAGTAAGGAATTAACAATCACGGAACAAAAAAAAACAACATCCCAGAGTTGATTTTTCTCCGTTTTTGTTCCACTGGTCGTAACTTATCGAAAAGGCTCCGTTCGCAAGCGGAATGCAGAATAAGCGGATCGTTGCGCGGATTACACAGCGCACACCGCGCGGTTTTTCCAACCACCCCACGTCGTTGTGCTCCTTCTTTAAACTCTTGCTTACGTTCGCTGGTGTGAAGAGCGGGAAAGGCAAGGACGAGTGGGTAAAGTTTTATAACTTTTCGTATAGTTTATAACCGTTGTAACATGTGTAACTTAACCTGCGCTGAAGCACTCGCCATTCGGAAGCATCAATCATCGACACATGCGTCGCATTGCAGCGCGCACCTAATAATGTACGATCGAAGTTTGAAATATATTTATTGTTGGACGGGCATTTTTCGCCGGCACCCTGCCAAAGATCTACCAGCTCCAGCTTCCACCAACGTCTAGATTTATAAAATTATACATGCTGATCTAAACCATGTTGCTAGATTCTCATAGTAAAAATATGATATTTTTCTGTCGATGAAAAAGATGTAATTTTTTATCTACCTTGGGAGGGCGGGTAATATTTTAGCGGAGGTGCCGGGGAATAAAGGTGATGAATTTTGCTTGTTTTCGCCCAACAACCGATATACACGGCACATATCTAGACGAACATGCGTTATGTATAGGAAGCGATGAAACGAAGCGTTCCGAGCTGTCGTCACCGACGACGAAGACGGCGGCGGCTGGCGGGCCTGGTGGCGGCGCGTCGCTCCTTCATCGTTACCGCCGCCTGCCTGGATTCTTGATAAAAATGTCGAAAAACATGAGATGCTGACAAATGTGCGCCACCCCGTGATATTTTCACATTTCCTCTGCGTGATCATCCTTTCAATTCGAACACTCTATTTATAATCCGGTCGTCATGCCGCCACCACCGTCAACGTTGCCGCCACCGCCTTCGGCGAAAACACAGCTGCATTTAGCCGGCGTGGAATTCCATCCATTAAACACTGCCTTACTTGGTTACTAGCGAAATACGTTTAGTGAAATTTTCGGTTTATTAACCGCCGACAATCAGGGGAAAATGAACGGAATAAGTTTAACGTTTGATCAATACAACCACCATTGCCACCCCCTCCTTATGCTGGTGGCAGTTATAGAGTATTTCGCCAATATGATGTGCGTATACAGCGTTAGAAGGGTGTCACTAAATTTCGCGTGCGCCATCAACGTCTCCACCGGCACCTCCGCCAACGGCGTCTCCACCACCCCCGTAATTACATAAACGAATTAGCACAGTTTCGAAATCGAATTAACGCCCGTTCGGCGTTATTAAAATTTGATTCATGAAGTTATATGCCCTTCGAGGATGGCGGGCGGGTTTATTAAAGCATCAGCGATATTACGAGCGCAATTTAGCGATTATAGCTTAATAAACAACTGCTGTGCGACGGAGTATCAAAGATTGTTTTACTCAAGGCCACCATGTATGAATCTTTGATATATAATCCAATCTCTTTGCAAAATTCTCGCTGCGAATTTCCATCCACAAATGGATTTGCTACAGCGACAATTGG
This sequence comes from Mimaenictus wilsoni, assembly GCA_027575185.1. NCBI lineage: Eukaryota > Metazoa > Arthropoda > Insecta > Coleoptera > Staphylinidae > Mimaenictus > Mimaenictus wilsoni. Next base: position 20,504 of record JAODAC010046082.1, on the reverse strand, counting down.
CTGAAGTTTGTTGACTGAGTTTTACGAATTATTCATGATAAATTCGGTGAAAATCGACGAGCTGTTAATTAAATTCTTACCGAGTTATGTGACGATGAATGAAGGTTTCAATTACTTACGCAATGGATTTACGCAGGCAAATGGTATTTGCTCACATGCAATTTGCGTGCGTTCTGACAGAGTGAGTACCCAAAAATTGCATGTGCAACTTCAAAGCAAAATAATCGCCATGTTTATAGTGTTTGTTTCATTGATTGTTGACATCTAGTTGTTTATTGACTTCTTGTTAATGAGAATAACAGTAATTATTTCTATTACACATTTTTCAGTATAAAATTTCATTAAATTCATTAGTATTACATAAATTAAGTAAATTCAGGTTAAATATTATTGTTAAAATATATTTTGAATAAATTGATTTCCTTTCTTTTACAGAGAAAAAAATATAAGCGAAACAGTTTTTTCTTCCACTAGATTATTTCCATTTATTTATTCTTTTGCAATTTTTTGACGCAGCGTACTTGAAAAAAGAAACTAACCCAATCGAATGAATACATTCCCAGTGTCTACCCGGCTGTGGCTTATGTTCAATCGTCGAAAGAAATGTTATTAGATTCCGACAGGACGAGAGCGATACGGATCTATTGATATTTTCATGAATTTATGAACCCGCGACGTGCGCTGAATTTTAATACATCACCACTGGAGAGTTTTGTACATTCTCTCCCTCTCTCTCTCTCTATTTTTTTCCTTCACCTAACTCAAACCACACGCAGTCTGCTGGGGTAGTGGATATCGACAGGGTGCCTTTTCTGTGTTTTTGTTCTTGTTATGAAAAAGTCTTGTAAAATAATAAATCACCGTTTTGCCTCTTACACGAGCTACAGTCCCTCAGACAACAAAGTTTCCAACTTATAAATGTACATAAAACATTTCTTCTTTGGCTGTTAGCGCGCACGAAATATGAGCGCTTCCGAAATAAATCATTTAGTCATGTTTCAACTTCGTTGTTCCAGAGGCAAAAATACGCTGTGTTTGTCCAACTAATTGAGCTAATTTGGTTATGCTGGGTTCTGCGACGATTCCTTACGTTGGTTTTACCTCAAATTACCAAAATCTCTTCTTTGAATGTACATAATCCAGAGGAAGGTTAATGTCAGTGGAGGTGGAATGGAGTTTTGCGAAAGTAGATAAGCCACGATTTCGGGACCCGTTCGGGGATGGTAACAAATGGTGCCGGTGGTCAGTCTTCGTCGACATCAGCCCTTGACACATATGTGTGTGTGTGGGAGGTTTACGGTGGATTTGGGAGGAAATGTAACTAACTCTCAGCTAGTTGTTGAGGGCATCGCTATGTGCGGACGTAAAACAAGTAACTTGCTTTGTGCGCGCGCGCCTTATTATGCAGTTCGGAAGCTTTCGAACTGGCGCCCGTCGCGTCGGTCAACATTTGCGACCGCACAAAGTTTTCCGGAACGCATGTGTGCACCCACCAGCCGGCATGTGCCGTAACTAATGCAACATGCGACCGCAGACTGACACAATCTCGTTACGTGCATATATTTCTTCGTCTAACGTTACCTACTGCAAAATTGTCCAGAAACGAACTTAATTTAACGTAACCTAGACAATATTAACATATACTTGCGGAATTGTTTTTTTTTTTCTTTAAAATCGATATATATTTCCCCACGTTTACATCGGTTTTGTCGAGTGATTTCTCGTAATTGTAAAAATTTCAATGATTATCATACAAATTTATATTTTTCCAAATATAAAATTGGAAAATACCGAACAAATTCATTCTTAAGAAATTCTTGAGAAACTCTTGTTGGATTAAAAGAAAATTACTATATCAGAGCGGAATGTTCAATGAAATGATAAAATGAGAAATATGTCCGTTACATACCTTTATTGAGGGCCAGGTTTACCAATGAGATTATTTCCTTAAATTAAAACTTTTCATAACAATGTATTATATTTTCATTTATACTATACTAGAAATAACCGAATAATTATTAGTTCTTTCCTATTCCTGGCTTCATTCTGACTTACAAATAGAATTGTCGTATTTTGATGCAGTTTTTGTTAAAAATAAATCGGAAAATTTTAATACAGTCAAACTTATCGCCTTCACACCTCTCAGTATACGAAACCCAGTCTAAAACGGAATTGTTTCTAACTCCACTGATTTGTGTGACATATAATAAACATTGAACTGTGTTAAGCGGAATCTGTTTAAAACAGAAAATGAGTGAAATATTTAATATGTATATCGGAATGTTTTATATGGGAAAATTATGGGCTTACCCATATAGGGCAAAAGGGCACCGAACCCTTCTACTGGAATCTTGTAATTTTTTTTGTCGATTTTATTACCGTGGTATTGATAAAATTACATGTCTTGGCTATTTGCCCCCTAATTTCCTAATTTCCTAAACAGTCAGAAATGAATAGCAAACATATGCATTATTGAAAACTACGTAAATACGAAATAATGATAATAAGTATTGTCGCGAATATATGAATCATATTCATAATGTCGCGGTGTTGCCTCGTCCACTGCCAAGATGTGACTACTGAGTGGCAGCGCTTCGCTCATTCCTTATCTGCTAACTTAAACATTTCTGCGTTCAGTAATAGAGTGCGAGCGCACCTTGTGCATCAATCGTCTCTATGCATTTTTATACGTTACTTTTATGTGACAAGGGACTACAATGTTGCAATATGACAAAGAAGGAAGATTAGGCTTTGACTAAGCATAGATAGTTTATTAGAATTGTGCAAATCTAAACAAAAAGGCCCTATAGAAAGACGTTCAGTCAACTGAAAAAGTCAGTTCGTACCAAGCCGCCGCCAGTCTTCTTCTCATGTCTAGTGTGCAGTGCCCAAGCCGAGATGTCTAAAACCTTTTGGTGAGTCTTGAAATAAATACTTATATTTTGCACTTAGAAATATTTGCTCTTTCTTTACCTTGTCTTTCTGCCGGTTGTCACGTAAGTTAAGCCAAGCGAGTTAGCCCCTATTCAAAATCCCCGATCGTGATAGTATTCCATTCCGTTTTTCTGGTTTCCTTCTCATTAAAAGTGAAGTGTCCATCGAAGTTTATACTAAGAAAATTCCAGAAATTGTCTAATTTTAATTTAATGAAATATTTTTTCACAATTTTTGACATAATGAGTAACATATTTAAAAAATATGGTGGCGTTATATAAACATGGTAAAAAGCGAGCTGGATTTTCCTAAAACTTGCGAAATAAATCCATTCTTAGGGCCTTGTTTTGTTTTATGGCCCTCCGGTGGCCCACTTTTTGATTAATCCTCATGCCCAGTTATTACACGCCGCAACTTTTTCCTCCCCGCAACCCTGGCCAGTAAGAAACGGGGCCACAGCTCCCTCTCACACACCCACATACACATATATTCACACAAGGATACTGTGTACATATATGCGTATTGTTGAGCAGACTGGCGGAGGCGCCGGGCAATGCTGATTGATTTTTCTAACCCTCGCGTGCATCTCGCCGTGGTCTTAATGCTAACAACATATTTTTCTTCTCCGTACCCTCGCGACTCATCCGGCCAAGGCAAGCTCGCTGAGCTGCTGACGGGGACCGGAAATTATTAGTACGCGCCCCGCAGAATAATTGGATGTTAGCGTTCCGTGACAAAGTCATTTTTATGCCGGAATATGCTGGAATATTTTTCATGCGATGCTGATTTCGACGGGGCTGTGAGCTTGTGAGATTGTGAGCTTATCAAAACGCGTACGATAGGTTAGGTGGGTCCGGAGGGGGGTTCAGTGCGAAAATCGCTGGAGAGGTTGGTTTCGCTACTTTCAATTCTCGAGTTCCATCTCCGGCTTGCAGCTTTAATAAAAGTTTGTTGCGCAAATAAAAGCGTCGTCGGTGTATGGCCTTCGGGGGCTCGATTGCAAGATTCTTGCAAGTGCAAAGGTGGCGGCGGTGCTTCCGCTTTTCACACATCCACCGTCACACGTACACACCCAGCTCGCAATTAAGCTTGCGAGGAAAATAATAGGAACTAATTTAATTCCAACGCTCGGTGGCATTACACGTCGATTGCATTCAACGCGAAATAAGGCGAATAACAATTTCCACAAATTTCTCTCGTTTCGGATTACCACCACTCGCCCCGCACCCCCTACAGTACGTTCATACGTACGGGTTTGAAACAGTGTGAAACTTTCATTCCGGATGAAAATTATTAATTTCGCAAATGCGCGCGTGTGGCCGCAATGAACATCGCACACCATTTTCAATTATTTCCCGGTTGGCTTGATCGAAATAAACACTCGAAATTTATTGTACTACTGTACAAACAAAGCACATTGGAAGCGAGATATTCGGCAACAAACGGCGGGAAGCGTTGACGCATTCAAAAGAAGCTTTAAGACCTGCCGCCAATAAAAACAGTTAAACACTTTGCATGTTAATGGCATAATGCAATTTTAATTTAAAAGTGCGGAAAGCGCGCTGTTGGTATAAACCATGCGCTCTAAGAGTGCCAAGGAGTGAAATGGAAAAATTGCGCCTCTTTGTCGAGTATGCGTCGCAGTTTTTCCCTGCTAGGATTGTCTCTGGCCCGGCCCGACAAAGTTTCCAATAGCAATTTGTAGCGGCTGGAGCCACGGCGTGAGAGACGCGGCAGCTTCTTGTTCTTCAGAATGCATTAAAAGTTTTGCGTGAAGAAATTGTGCTTATATGAGGCGCGCGCGCTCGCTCTCTGTGCTTCTTGGCGCGCACGCAGCGAACGTCGGCATTGTTTATGAGTTGTACCATGTTTATGTAAATCCATTAACGTATTTAAGCGCAGTAATTAAATCCCATCACAGCGGAGTCGAGGTATGCTCACTAATTATTACTTTAAGTACTTAGCAGGTATTATTATTCTTCGCAAATTGTTTGTATTGATATGGTAATTTAGGTTTGGAATATTTTATGGCCATTTAATATTCTATTTTAGATTTTTAATGGATTCGGTACTTGTTTTCCGCAAAGTTACTGAATATGAAACAAATTGGGCGCATTTTAGTAGTACTAAATTTGCACCGGCAAACTTCAGTAAGCTTTGTTGGAGTGAAATATCGTTGGGTAATGTTGGCTAATATGCTTCAATGTAAGCACAACTCAACTTCAACTTCATAACATAGTGTCATTGTACCCACGAAATTTGAATCTATGTTATATGCATATTGTCTACTCTCAATGTGATAATACTCTTTAATGAGTAGTATTTTGCCTGGCCTAAAATAAACCTCGAGTGATTTGAATTATTTATTCCTAATTTCATTGTATGTTAGTACTAAATATACGGGGCCTCAATGAGAAACTGATTGATCTCACCATGGGGGTGCCAGGATTGTCCAACAAATATTTGGATTTGGATTAAAATTGAAACAAATTGAAATCTCGCAAATAGAGTCAATTAATTAAACTGGAGGAGCAATAATTTACAGGTAAAAGAGGAGGATAAGTATCAAATAGTACAATACAGAAACTTGATAATATTCGAGTGCGTTATTGTACGACAAGACAACGAGATATCGCCGGATTTTTTTTTCTGGCCGAAACGTGCAAATCATCGAAAATATCTGTAACCAAAATTATATCTATACCTATGTCCTATACGCACAATTTTCAGCCAAATCAGTGTTGGACAATCCTGACATTTCCCTTGGTAGTGTCATCAAACCTAATCTAAAGTTACTAAATCTAATTGAACTTAACATCACACGAATGTAAAATCATGCAGTGTTTAAAGTATCTGGGTAAAAGATAAGTTTAATGTTTTACCAATAAACAACAGTGGACACTTCAATTCGTTGGATTACCTATTCTGAATTCAAATAATTGAAAACCCCAAAAACAACGCCAAAACGTGAAACAATTCCAATTATGGCCCAGAATACTGAAGTATGAACGTAATGGAATAATGGGTAGAGGCAATGTGGAAGCGAAAAATAAAAACGCAATTGGCATAACGGTTAAAAGCCTCGCGAAATTGTGGATGCGACGAGGTGCCAGTGACGCGACGAATTTCACGCGCACCACACCACCACCCCCGCCAACCGACAGTGACTAAAGTTGAAACAGTTTTAAAAGCTAATTGAAGACGTCTGTTTCCAGTCTCCGCGCATTGAAAACTTTCCCCAAAGGCCTCCTTAAATTCCGCAAACCATAAAGTAAAAGCGACAATCTCTCTGACGTCCTCACTCTCTCTCTCTCTCTCCCCTTCGAAACGCTACCACCAGCACACCGTTTGCCATCAAATGTTTTGCTTTTTTTACGCGCCCCCTTCGTGATGCTATCTAAATTTTTCCTGCTTTTCGGTAGCACGGCCCTCGGGCCACGACGGAAATTTTCGAAATTGTTCAATAACCAAACATTATTACGTTATGAAAGAGAGGGGCTTTTCTCTGCGCAGCGGGGCAGAGATGTGTGTCACTGCAGGACATCGCCATCATTCCATGCGGCCCCCCTCGAAAAACCGGTCGAAATCGATAAATACATCGCCCGACGGAACGATGATTTCACGTGCATTATTGGCATCGCATCAATACACATCATGCGTGTCTGTGCATTGCCCCACGAAGCGGCAGGGGGCTTGTTTTTATTTTCGCCAACGCAATAAATTTGCGCGCCAACCCCCCGCCGATGGTACGTTCCGCTGCGACAAAACATGGATCATCTACTTATATACCGGCGATAAATCAGCCGCTCCTTTTTATCCCCCTTCGGATATCTTACTAGCGTTCGTGCACAGCACACCGAAAAGTGGAGCAGTGCACACTTCGCGCGGCTTCTTCGCCAAACGCTTGGCTCAGACGACGGGCAGCTTCGCTAATTAAGTAGATAATAAATTTGCGTGTAAGCATGTCTTAATGTTCACTCTTTTCACGCATACTTATTCGTATTTTTCTTACAAGTTGTTTACTTTTTCCTTATTAATCTGCCTTAATAATTCGCGCTGCTTCTTGAGAAATACAAAAAAAAACTTATTATCTCGGTGGATTGTTAATTTGCAAACAGAGAAGAGAAATAAAAACAAATAGAATGAAACCTTCGCAGAATGAAATTTTTGCAATAATGTTGATTATTACAAATTCAGCGAAATGTTTTTATGTATTTCTGCGAATTTAACTTTACTCTAATGAATCTAGAGTAAACATGACATTCAGATAGTTGTTGATAACTGGAAGCTGCAGCAAATAAAATTATCAGATTCTATACATTTTGCATTGTGATACCTGTTATCAACATGAAACAGGTGCCTAAATTTAGCCTACCCCAATTTAGCAAGTGTAACTTAGTCGAACCCAACACTAAACTAACATACCCTGAATAATAGAGAAACCTAATGCTTTGTACAAGTGTCCTAAACTTTGGTATTTGAAACGAAACTCAATTGTAAAATGAAAACTGTTCTGTAAAAATATATCCATTATACTATGAAATACTGAACAACGTTTTCACTTGTTTTGTTCCATATTACATTAAGTCCCACAAAACTAGAGTAAAAAACTCGCCCCACAAATACCGTCATGTTGTAATTACTTGTAATTATACTCAAATGAAGTTTAAAATTGTCTACATTTTACAGTAGTATTCTTGGTATTAACATAAAATATGGGCGCTAATTACAACGTAGGGAGGAATATACATCTAACAGGGAATAGAGAGGCATGTTTGTGATTTTTTGAGGGAACCTTTTTTGAAGAACGTAACGGGCTCTTAATTTTCTTAATAAACATTTTAATGAATGGACGGTGTTTTGGATATGTCTGTTTACGAAGTAGAAATAATCGATAATAAGTGACGTTTCGTCAAAAATCATATAAACCAAAAACATATTATTGCAATTTCTACTTTAATCTTTGACAAAGCCGATTTTGAAAATAACGATTTTTAATCGACTGCTTGAACTTAAAGTGGCTATTTTCAAGGAAAAACTAACAATCGTAAGAAAACACTTCACGTTCATGGGTTGATTGGTTATCGAGATAACATAATATCGTATAATTTAGTGTCTTTGAAGTTTTTCCGCCTTGTTACAGTTTCATTATGTATTTACAATTTGTGTGTGTGTGTGTGTGTGTGTGTTTTATAAAGGGTTCACTGCTAGATGGTTCTTTTGTTCATCTATTTGACTCTGCATGGTCGGTCTCAATGCATTGAACCTCTAAAGCACTTTGTTTCACTTCACAAATGCAGTTATTTATTGATAAGGCATAATTACAACATAATTACAACAAATGTTAAGACAAATTTGTAGATTTTCTTCGATTTATAGCACCTGTTATAAAATTAACCTGATATTAGGTTAGTTTAGTTTAGCCATATTGTAACTTAGCCAATAATTGCACACGTGACAACCTATCATAGTAACACAAGTTAATAGTTTTGTAAAGAAAGGTTTTTCTTCAGAATACAAAAGAGGGTTAAAATATTTTTTGAAAAAATAGGTCTATTATTTTGCGAAATAAAGAATTTTTACACGTTTTCAGGTGTTTTCTACCATATTAAAATAAACCAACCAACCTAGAGTCGAAAACTCACTTCGCAAAACTTCGAAGTTGTATGTTGATAACTAGTAATTACAGCCAAACAAAATGAATATTCAGATTTCTACAGTTTGTCACGTATTATTGTTCTACGCTCTTTATTTGTTATTTCCATCTGCAACTATTTACATCACGTAATATTTACGACAGGAAAACGTTGACGTTAGGTTTTTTTCGCGGTGACAGCGTAATTAAGGTCCGTTTATGACATGTAATAATTGTGAAAATGCAATGGATGGACACTGATGGTCGGTGGCAGTAAATCCTCCGGCTAAAAGCCCCCATATTCCCGTCGTTGTGTGTGCACGTTTCGAATATGGCATGCAGGCGTCCAAGCGTCCTAGTTTCACGTAATTATTATTCATTCAAAGTTTTGAAACGTGCTGAATGTGAGCATAATTGACTTCATACGCGTCTCTGGTGTCTAATATGGATTTACTTTTCTCGCTGCTCTATTTTATGCGCTTAGTTTCGAGTACATTTGGCGATAGAGTAAACACAATAGCATATTTTATGGTATTTTCGTAATAAAGTTATCCCCAATAATTATTTAATGTGTTTCGGCTTATGCAGTTAAATAGACGCGCGCGCGAGTAAGTTCGTAAAGCTTTTCGTGCGTTCGGAGGGAAAGTTAGACAGTCGCCCTGCGCCGTTACTTAATTAATCAGCGGCGGTTTTGGCGCGCTTAGATTTTCTTCGCGATTAAGTCCGGACGTGATCTAGGCGCTAAATTTATAGTTTTCCATTCCTATGCGTCTCGCTTTCAGCGGCCGCTATTGCCGGCGAACGGCGAGGGCGAAGAAAGGCGTAATAATTAAATTTATTTAGGACCACTGACTACCGACGCAGCGATTACGTTGTAGCGTTTCACTTACTTGAATCGCAGGATGCTCCTCTAAGGACATGGAAGGGATTACAATCACATAAATATCGCTTAAATTATTGAATCCTTCACTTCTAATGAAACGAAATTATAAAAGTGAATTTTTACAATTCACCTCGGCGTAGAATTTTCACGTGATCCAAATGCACACGTCCACACCATTTCTTATCCTCTGTCATGGTCTTGGATTTAAAAGGCTCGAGAAATAGAGTATTCAAAAAAGGAATTATTAATTTTGTATTATTTGTGAATGTTGGGACGGGACGGCGAAAAAGTTGACGTTGGGACCGAAAAACTGGAAAAGGCGCGTTTTTATTTTTCCATTTTGTTTCTTTTGCGTTCTTTTCGAGCTGGTTTGCTCGAGGTTGAGGACCCAAGGAAAGCTTTTAATACGCGCCCTGAGCCAAACACGTACCTGAGCATTCATTCGACATGACAGTTTTATCTAAAAACACCATGGGACTGTAAAAAGGGACTGTAATTGTGTGCCACGGAGGATATTCATGGTTTTCGTGGAGTGGAAATGGCATAGACAAGACGCTGAAAAAGTAGACTAGATTTTGTTGTGATAAAGGAAAATACTTCAATAAGAATGGTATAACAAAGTTTGATTGCAGAGCTCTGATTATCAAGGTCTGATAATTTTCTTTTAGTTATTTTTCACTTAGTTCATGCGTTGCCTTATATTGACTACGATTAGTTGATTTAGTAGAAAATTTAATGTTTTTCATTTAACCCTTTGAGGTTTATTTTTATTTCTCTAGCCTTGCGTAAGCGCAACGATGTGTTGGGCACGTGTGTATATGTGTATATTTTGAAGGAACAAGTACAACAAACAATGTAGTAGATTAAGGTAGAAGTCTGTACAAAGATACATCAAAAGACGACAAAGAAGCCAAAACAAAAAAAAAATCAACGATCAATGAGGAAACTAGGTGCATCAATGATTTGAAATTCTGTATCAATGAGTTATGTCTAATTAAATAAACCCTCAAGTTTTCTAGAATATAATTAAATTATAATTAGTTTTCTCGAAAATTTTATGCAAATCTATCACTGTGCACCGTCCTAATATCAAATGACCCACTTTAGTATTGAGATAAGGAACCCACTTTGGGATGACGATCAAAGAAGGTGTCTTAAAAGCCCTACCCCTTTACAACATATCAGTGACTCGACGTTCCTTTGCTATTAAGATTGTCGTTGATATTGATCCATAGTTAAAAACCGACCCTAGTAATACATTCAACAGAACTATGCAATAACTAAGGTTAAATAGATCCATCCTTGAATATGATAGGTATTTTTATCAGATCTATCGGTATAATCAATCTTTTCATTGTGTTTTGTAACAAACAATGTCCAAGGTCTTACGTATTTGATTTTTTTTTGCCTTTTCTTCGGTTACCTATATTAATGAGGTTATGTACATACAATTTGAACGTTTACTTTGAGCGCTTGAATAATTTAATACTCTTCTACGGTACACCAGGAAACACTCCGCTAAACAATAAATTACTCCATATACTTGTCCTCCAACGTGCCTATTATATATGTTGTTAATAATGTCTGATAAATCTGGGTTTAAAAGAATTTTCTGAAATAATAAATACTCAAAATTTGTTTGACGATTACCTTTCTGACAACAAGTTGCGTATTGCCCAGCGAAGTGGTTCAGGGGTATGACTGCTGATCACATGGTTTGAATTTCAGCGCCGGTGGGCACAGATCAAATAAATGCTACTCTATTCAAAAGAACACATAACCCTCGTTTATGGCGGTCTTGAAAATCACTGTTTTGAGGCCATCCCTCAATATACGCGGTATCGGTTTTAGTTATCATGCTTTCTCCTTTGCATTCGGGTTAATTTTGCCTGTCTCCTTATCAGTTGTGTATGCATTTCCTGTTTCCAATTTAATTACAATGTTTAAATATATTTCCTACTTATGAAGAATTTGATCCCTATGAAAAATTTACCTTGTACGAATTCTCTAATGTTTTTGAAACCCACTAAAGTCGTGAGTTCACACCTAAGTATCGGTACCTGAAGATTGATTGACTTATAGGTATAGTTAGTGCGATTTTGATTAGTGCGGCAAACTTTGGGGATCTGTTAACAACGGTATGAAGTGCTTTCAATAATTAGTTTCATATGCGACTAATTGCATTGAAGGATAATTGCAGAGAGCTCGATAACTGATGGTCGATGCTCGGTCAATTTAACAAGAAAGTCGACTGTGAAGTATTTGCCAATGCCAAATTTTTGTGAACACTTTCATAACTCAATGTATTTTGTGTCTTATTTCAATTTTTCTTTGACATAAACCTACTAAAGAAGCATTCACTTAGAATAGAAAGTAAATGAATTAATTTTTCTTGCTGAAATCTTGACTACAATCTTTTTTATTTTAAACAGTCAAGAAAACTACTGCAATAAAAATGAGTTAACAAAGATTAATGATACTCACTTCTACTTTGTTTATTTTAATTTACTATAATTTGTTATGATTTTTTGCCTAAAATATTAAACATGTAAAAATTAATTATTAAACTAAATACGAACAATTATAGTGCTGGTGACTGCGATGTTATCTCATCAACAGGGTTCGCTATTTGATACTACTTAATCCAATAAGTATTTTCGACCATAGAATGGTATCCGTTTCCTCACGAGTATGAGAAATTGCATTTCAGCCACCCTGCGCCGCGCGCACACCACGCTCGAAGATATGTGGTACTATGAACACATTTCCTTACTACTTGCCTAGAAATATGTACTTTGTAAGTACGGATATTAAAACCCGTATGATATGAACGCACATTTCAAAATCTCTAGTGAAATATGTATCTTATACACCAAGAGTAAAACAATAATAATATGAAGTTTAACGTTTGTGAATCTTAAACATTTTCCTAGTATTCCATTATTTCATCAACATGAACCTACTTGAAAAGTACGTTTTTGGAGAGTAAATAAGTTACATTTAGTTTTTCGCCAACGTCATGACTACCAGTCACTCGCTGCCAAGTTGTTTGTATAAAAAAACGACTTCACTTGTGCGCGTGCACCTCTGAACGGCGTGATAAGCGTCTATCAGACTGTTGCTTCGCCGACATGCAAAACCTGAAGCGCGCTCTGGTCTGTAGCCGAACTTCAAGCAGGCGCGCTTATCCGAGTCAATCAGGAAAACACGCACTTTATGCACATTGTTGCTCTGTCACGAGCAAAGCGTGGAAAATCCCGAGCGCATAGAAGGCGGCCACCGACGCCAAAATCGCGTTCGGTCAGTGGTGTGTGAGTGGTGCTTTTCATGAAAACGGGCGCGGGTGCTTCCAAGCGAAGATATCAACGGATTTCGCTGTTGATCAAGTCAACTGCGAAATCTTCACAACGCTCCGGCTCGTTTATACCATGTTGTTGCGCAATATTTGCCGCCCCAACGACCGCCTCATCCACACCACGCCAGACACACACTGCCATTGTGCGAGTGGTTGCATAAACACTATACATACACCTAGAAAGGATGAAAGGTTTTCCTGTTTTTCTGTTCCGCTGACCGCAAACTTGAAACTCGTACGAATATAAGTATTATACTTTCAGCGGTTGATCCGCGGATATTTTTTTCGACTAACAATCGATTTTCGACGGAAAGCGGATTATTCCGTCTTCTAGTGTTGATACGATTATGAAACAAATTTATAACGTTAGTAATTTCTTCTACACTTGTATTTCTGTTAAAAATATATTAGCCGCAATTGAAAAAAAAAACTATATCAAATGAATTTTCTTAATTTGAATTTTGAAATATATGCGTAGGTTTTCCATAACCTGCATTTCTTTAATGTTTTCTATATTCTACTTTGGCATTGTATAAAACATAATTAAAGGACACTTTTTGTTATGCGCTCAATTTGGATATGTAGGTTTTTTTCGACGAAAGCTTGCAAACAATCGATTTTCAACAGAAAGCGGATTACTCCACCTTTGTTAGTGTTGATACGCATATGAAAAATTGCGCGCGTAATGCACGAGTATCAATTTGAGCTTCGGCGAGCTTTTTTACGATTGTGTATATCATGCGATGGGCTATAAAAAGCGCAACGTGAAGCACACTGCGTTAAAAAGTTTGCGAATTGGGATTTGGGTTTATGTGCGCAGGCAGAGGAGAGCAGCGTGTGCCGCCTGGTATTTACGATTAAAGAAAATATATTTATCCGCGTTGTGCTGCGGACTCTTTACTATAATTGGCGGAGGATGTGGGTGATTTTTCCACTTCCCATTCGCATGCGTGTATATGTGCCCGTCTTCGTTCTTTCCTTCTACTGCCTGGCAACACACAAAAAAGGCGGTGGACTACCGGAAAGCGGGTGGTATTTTGCCGAGCGCCTCTCGCCGCAGATAAATCTGGCGTTACTCTGTAAATGAGGATATTACGATGCAAGTCATGTTTCTCGCTATCGATCCGCGCGCCATAAAGTAGAGTTATATCAAAATGAAGAGGCTGCTTACCCGCCGTGTTTCCGCCTTCGTCGAGGCGAGGCAAACGCGTCTGCTTTCGGTAACCGCCGAACCGCAGGACACGTCTGTCTACAAGCTGCGGAAAATTGTCTCTAGCGGAAGGCTTTTTTTCGCCATGTCTCTCTTGGCCTGCCTCTTCGGGGTATTGCAATCACTGAATGTCGGTCCCGTGGGTCCAACCTTGCTACCATCCATTGTGTGAGAGGGCAGTTTTTTTAAACCTTACTGACTTTTAATAATATGATAATTGTGTTTACTTTCATCCTGTCATTGTGATTATTTTTGTAGTCATTTACAGGAAAAGCTCACTTCTTGGAGGACATTAACATAACTTAACCTCAATTTAGAAGATGATTTAAATTGCTTCTAAAACTTGACGTTAAAACTCTTTATTTGGAGCACGGATTTATTTGGAAGGACTCAAAGCACTTGCAGTGCTTCCCAATGATATCTATGTTATTATAACTAAACCTAAATGTTCCAAATATGTTTTATCTTAAAATTGATATGAGCCTTAAGTACAAAATTTGTTTGACAAAGCATCATTTCCATCGTGAAAATTATTCTTGAAAATACTAGGGTTGTTTAATAAGCTTAATATAACCAAGTCTGACTAAAGTAAACCTGGCCCAATCTAACCTAATCTATCTAACCTAATCTAATCTAATCTGTGTCAACGTAGTCGAATGTAGTCTAACGTAGTCAAACGTAGCAAATTAACTTAACATATCCTAGTCTGATGACACCACTTAATCCACCTTAACCTAAGTTAGACGAACCTAACCTAGCTAAACGTGTCTCAATCTAATCTAATCTAGCCGGACCTAAAAATGCTATCTAATTTCTATCCTAGTATAATCTAACGCAAATTGACCCAATTTAATATCACCTAACCCAAAGGTAGGTTTTATATCCAGAGCGTGGGACTGGCAGAACTATTTACCTGTCCTACCTGAACTAAAACCACATTTCTTCGCAATCTCCTTCTCTCCTTCGCCATTAAAGGCATCATATCAAAATAGAGTCCCGGACCTTATATTCCACTCCTTCTCTCATCGAATCTTACTTCACCCAACTTTAGCCAACATAATCCAAAATAATCCAATCTAACCCAACCCAACCCATTCTAATCCAATCAATCACAATCAATCCCAACCAGAACCCAACCTAACGAAACCTAACCCTTCCAAAACTAGCAAAATCTAACATATCCTCATTTTACATATCTTTAAAAACATCAATAAATTCAATCTACTCTGATGATATCTAACTAAATAACAAAAATTCCTGAATTATGAAAAGAAACAACCTGGAAAACTATGTAATACATCGTCAAGTAACAAAGCGAGTTTTCTCATTTTAAAACCGGGAAAACGTGAAAATCGTCGGCTTACTTTTGCAAATACACCACTCCACACCACGCCGCGCCGCGCTGGCCACATCATGGCAAAAATGAACGAGTCTGTGAGGTTAGCCAAAGTTGTCGAGTTTCAGCAGCGTGTGCGGCGCTCTCGGCGGCAGATTAAAGTAGACATTTCGGGGGGCGGCGCCAGGAGTGGTGGCATTTTGGTTCGCTGGCGCTCAGCAGAAACGTGTTCAAGCGGACAAAAACCGCAAAAAAGATATTCGAATGGATTAGCGCGTCGGAATGAGCTTCTGCTGTAAGCTGCGCTGCCAGGAGACTCACTTCGCCACCGTCGTCGTCAGGGAGCTGCTCCCGCCATCGCCCGCCCCTGGTGTTCGAATCAGACTTGTTGGTTTTCCAGAGATCGTTGTACGAGCCATACATATTTTTAAGAAGGACGTGGTATTTCTCATGTGCGAATTAATTGTATTCCGATTTTATGGAAAATATTATTTCTACATACTTCTAGAGTTACTTAACATTTCAACATTATGTTATTATGACAATAATATTTTTATTATTTTGGTGTATTTATTGATCGCTGCAGCGTTCAGGGATATCATTCGAAACAAGTAAATTTTACAATTTGTGTCTGCTTAAACGTTAACATGCTCACCCGTGTTTTTCTATCATATATCATCATATTTATACTTCTTAATAACCATAAAGTGTTATCTGCAAACATTTTAGCATACTTTGGGTCACCTTCAATCAGTCATCAGATTACTGTACAACCTATTCTGAAGGCACTTGCTCAAGGAGGGCATAGCATAACCTTAATAACAGCAGATCCATTTAATGATCCAACTTTGACTACACTTGATGAGATAGATGTTCATGACATCTCCTATGAAATCTGGAACAAGCACAACATTTCATCATTTGGAACAAATGACGAAATGGATCCATATCAAGCAACATTAAATTTTGTCAACACCTTTATTGAAATCATGGATGTGCAATGGAGCCACCCACGTGTTAAATCCTTGCTCAATCAGAGCAGCAACTATCATATTGATCTTCTTTTATGTGAATTCCCACATTTTCTGTGTCTCCCCTTTCAGACTATATACAATACTAGTCTGATAGGAATCGCCACATTACCTCTTCAAATTGGGCTAGGAAAATATTTTGGTAATCCCGATCATCCGATACTCCTCCCTGATATTAATCTTCCATATGGGAAGAAGTTGACAACTTTCTGGCAAAAGTTGCACAGCTTTTTGTATGCCAATTTAGTGGATTGGTTCCTTGATATTTCTAGTAAACTGATACACCTTGTTCGCAAACACTGTGGTAGAGATATAAGCGTTGAGATTGAAAGTATATTGGGTCGGATTGATTTGGTTTTTGTAAACCATAATCCTATTTTGCATAATCCTAGACCAAATGTACCTGCTGTAATTGAGTTTAGTGGTATTCATATTCAACCAGAGAAGGAACTTCCAAAGGTAAGTTATTTAATATCCATTATGTGAAATTCATAATCATTTCCTGGTCTCATGTAAGGCTCGGATATATTGAAGGAGCTAATATTTGAATTTATGAAGTATGCTTTATAGTATCTACCAGGAACACTAGGAATGACTAGGATTACTATTAGATTTCAAGAAGTCATCCACTAGTATTCCGGTCATTCCTGGGAAGAAGAAAAGCTCAAAAGATATGTCTAATTGTGTCTTTTGGGAAGTATGCAATATATTTTTTGAATACAACTTTATGGCACCAAGAGATTCGGGCCAAACATGTTACTGGGAAGTAATTATCGCGTCTTAAGTTAAATTCAATAATTGATTCTGGATATTCATCTATGTATCCATGATACTTTCCAGGTGCAATAAAACTATGAATACCGGACTTTGACTTTTCTTCCAATTTAATAAATTTTAGGATATAAAAACTTTTCTGGATACAGCAGGACATGGAGCTGTCTATGTCAGTTTCGGGTCTAATATTAAAAGTAGTACACTTCCGGTAACTAAACGTGAAATGCTTCTTGAAGCGTTCTCAGGGTTGCCATATAAATTTCTTTGGAAATTTGAGAGCGACTTAGAAGACCTCCCTCAGAACGTACGAATAATTAAATGGGCTCCCCAACAGGACGTTTTAAGTAAACTATACATCCTCAACCTTGAAGTTGTTGCTCTTAAAAGTATCTCTGAAACTGTAGGACATCCCAACGTACGATTATTCATTTCCCAAGGAGGTCTGCAATCCCTCGATGAAGCAATGCATACAATGACTCCAGTGCTAGTGATCCCCTTCTTCGGTGATCAATTGGGGAACGCGGCGAAGGTGGAGCAGGCGCGTATTGGCAAACGTCTGAATTTCGCAGGGCTCACCACAGCTGCCCTGCGGGCGAGCATTTTATCTATTATCAACGATGCGCAGTAAGCTGTTTCCCTTTTTCGACCGCCACCAAACATCTCGCCATCGACGTCGCTGCGCTTATGAATTGCTAATGCCCGCTTTGCAGATACACGACGCGAATGCAAGAAGTCCACGACATTCTCAACGATCAGCCGATGTCGGCCGTCGCGAAGACCGTCTGGTGGGTGGAGTACGTCCTGCGTCACAAAGGCGTTCGCCACATGCGCGCCCCGACCATCGATGCAACGCTTATTGAATATTACATGATTGACGTTATTGGTTTTCTGCTCGCCGTCGCCGCCGGCGCGCTATTTTTCATCTACAACGTGGCGAAATTAATGATAAAACTTGCCCGCCACCACCGCCGCCGATCGCATAGACAGCCGCGCACCGATAAAGTGCAAAAACTTAAGAAAAATTAATCACTTTTACTTGCTCTACTTGCTCTCGGGATGTAATTTATTAAAATATGTTCAACCTCTGCTGATGGTGGATGCGAATTTCCTCTTTGACTATGAATAAGCCAGGTTCAATATATTTATCGATATCGAGAGTTTGTCCAACTTTTTTATAACTAAAACAAGTACATTAAGAAACATAAATATTTGTTAAACAGTACTTATTAAACTATGTCTGCACTAGGTAAAAACATGTTTATGTACATAACATTTTTATCACGTATGTCTACGAAACTTTATTGGTTCAATAATTTTTGGAGGTTATTGCACTTTTAATATTCTATTACCGCAATAATTTTCACTATTTTACTCCTTGTGATGGTGTTTTCCTGATTCAATGGCAAAATATCGAGATTTTAAATCATTACTGGCTCATTATTCAGAAAATGTAAAAAAAATCATGTGTTCTTTACGATTCCTTTTTTTGTTGTTGTAATTTTGACTTTTGCACTTGTTGCAGTTTTTATCGATTAAATTGTGCTATAATTGAACATGAAGGGAATTTTATCAACTTCTGGCTCTCTTCTATGGTACTGTACGCTCAGGTTTCATCAACATATGTTTGAAAAACTGTTAAAAACACTTTTACTTGCTTTATGTGCTGTTGGAATGAATATATTACAATGCTTTTATTCTGTACCGAACTGTAGCGAACTGGTATATACCGCATCCGAACTTCTTCGAGTCTCGTTTCTCAGAGTCCGTCATCCCTCTTCGCATCCTAGAGGTCTGTCGCTGCTATGCCCAAGACTGTCGTGGTAGCCTTCCCATTTTTTCCAGATTTATTGTAGCAGTCTATGGTCTGGCATTCTCAGACCACAACCATCCCTCTAAACATGGTTTCTGTCAATGGTGTAGTCATTGATGTTGATATTTATCCTTATTGTTTCTTTTTAAATTTTGTCATATCTTTGGCGACTTTTTTGAATTATTCCTTTTTAGTGATAATAGTGATTATGCGCCCACCTGGGTAGCCTAGTAAAGAAGTAAAGCATCTGCTTACCACGTAGGAGCAGGGGGTTCGAGTCCCCGGGTGGGCACCCCACTAGTGTGAATTTGTTATTATTATAAATTCACACTCAAAATCAATCATTTAATTAGTTCACAGGAAAAATTCACACGAAAAATTCACATTAATAAAAATCCACACCGATAAAGTCACAACAATCGCAATGTGCAACCCACAACGCACAAGAAGAATCCACGGACAACATAAAAATTTACTTCACTCACACTCAACAAGACACCACATCAACAACACAACAATAACAACAACATCACAAAAAAACAATAGCAAAAATCACAATAACATGTAATAATAATAATGTATATGTTTTATAGGTTATCAACCCTGAGGTTTTTCCGACGTGTTTGTACATATATATTTTTGTATTTACAATTTTTATTTGTTTTTGTTGTATAGTTGTTGTGTGTTGAATGTTGAGTGTAGAGAGTTGAATGTTGAGGGTTGAATGTGTAGTGTTGTAAGTGTTTGTGGTAAGTTGTGGGTGAATAATATTCACCCGGTGGATTGCCCACCTCGAGGAATCGAACCCCGTTCTCCTACGTGGTTCGCTGAGACGCTACCACTAGGCTGCCCAGATGGGCAAACATGTAATATATACAAAAAAAAAACAATAAAATCATATGTATGTATCCAGGCTGAAGGACCAGTGAAGGTCGATGGCCAGGTCTGCGGACCGAATACATTAAATAAAAAAAAATAAAAAAATAGTGATTATGCTAGTGTAGGGAATGGAGTTGTTTTCTCGTCTTTTTTCTTGAGATGAAATTTATGAAAATAATTTCAATTGTTGTTTTGTATTGAACTATGAATATTCTATTAGTACCTTGCTTTCATTTAAGGTAGAAGTTTCCAAACTTGGTTTTCAAAATTATGAGTTAATACACTCAATTTATTAAACTTCCATATACAGTTTCATCTGTATTTTATTTTACCTAGTATTTATCCATAATTTAAACGTGAAACTTATAAAATTTTGATAGATTTTAGGAGGATCTTTTCCAGTTATTCTTGGAGAAAACTGAACATTTCAAATATACCACGATTTCTATTCGTATTTCACAATATTATATAAGGATACTAGTATAAGTATAATATAAGTAAGTGTTATGAATTGCATAATATTAAGTAAGTTTTAAGCATTTTACATTGCGAAATATTCAAGAAGAAAAGCAAAATCAAAGCACAAAATCGGCTAAAATCAATTAATGTTGGCTACCAGTTTTTACAAAAACTTGCATTTTTTCAATAACTTATTAT
>JAODAC010046071.1:0-10722 GCA_027575185.1 Mimaenictus wilsoni | reverse complement strand
CATGCATTCCAAGCGCAGGTATATATCTTCTCTTCGACCCTTGCGCTCTTTCTCTATCTTACTTATACTATCGCTCTCTCTTTAATGCCCCCTCGAGGTCTCTATATTTCTTTACTTCGAGGAGTTAGTTTTCTGCTACTGCACGCGCAACATCGTTGTTCCCTTCGTCTGTTCATTGTTAACTAGTTTTCATACTTGTGTGGTAAATAAACTATTCGTCATCCCTAAACAATTGCATCATCATTCAGCAATCAACGGCACACCGTACCCCACAGACTAATTACATTAGAAAGTAAATGCATGAGGCTAATGACCGCAGTTGAAGACATGGTGTTGCAACCACAAAAAAGTATAAGTCGGGCAAACTTCGTAGGGTACTTCCACTGACAAGGATAGAGGCTTCCTGGTGATCACAGCCCGACCTACTAACGACTAGCCGGATATTGCTCTTTTCAGATGATAATATATTGTGGTCTTGCGTATGAAACGTCGTGGAACAGCTTCGTATTTTGCCATGTCCACCTTAGTGTCCCAAATGACCTTGCATTTCACTTGATTAATCCTCCTTATTCCTTATTTATTGCGACTTTAGTCTCATTTATTGTAACTAATAAATTCATCTCTTACTTTTTTGATTTCACCGAGCATATCCACTGCTATGGTCATGGACCCTATTCAATTTTTTCCCAATGTAATTTCTCCCCCCCCCATTACTTTTTGTTCCCCTGACTTCCAAAAAACACGTGCCCGTAATCAGCTTTTATATGCGGAAACCTGTCAACAACGGACAAAATGGTTAGTCCCGTGACTTTCCGTATAGGTTTCAGCGAAGTTGATAAATAACGTGACCTGGCAAATGTTTCAAATTTTATGCACACGTTCCTAGGGGATGACTTAATTGACAATTTCAAATATTTCAAAATCAATTTCAAAATTTAATCATTCGTAACATTCATATACTTAGAACATAAAAATGGCCGACGAAGAAGAAGTTCCAGAGGGAGATACGGCAGTAGAACCTGCTGCGGATGAGAATGAAGTCGAAGATGTGAAAGCAGGAAATGAGGAAATTAAAGTTGCTGAAGAAGAAGAAGAAGAAGAAGGAGAAGCCGAAGAGAGAGAACCACCGGTCAAACAAAAATTATATATGCTAGAATTTGTTGTTGATGACATATCATTAGATTTTTGCAACGCAAAGCAACTTATTTGCTTTGGTGAGGGCAAAACAGTAATAGAATTTAGGTTCCTTGACATAGGTCCACTTCGAATCATAGAGGACGAGTTTGATCCAACGAAGAGACGATATTTGGAAGGTTGCACCGGTTCAGGGTATCTGAAAAACGGCAAATCTATTATTTTTGGCCTGACTCCTGAACAAGCAGAAGAAGCTTCTGACAAAACAATAATCTTTTGCGATTTTTTCAAGAAAACTTCAAAAAAAGAATACAAATTGGGGAGTTGCATAATTAGGCTAATAAATATGTTCAAAGAATTACTTCAAGCGGTAGAAGAGGGAGGCAAACCGTCGTATTTCAAGAACTTCAAAGATTGCTATAAAATCAAAGACGATAATGGAGATCTTGTTGGACATGTTTTTGCATACATTAGACTTACGTGTTTCAATGAACTTATAGTAAACAAAGTAAAGAAAGATCCTACTGCTGAATTGGATTACACGCCTGAACCGGCGCACTACAAGTATAAATACAATAGGTCCCAAGCGCAGCTTCAGGAAAATGCAACGCCTTGTGATTGTGTCAAGAACTTAAGTACCGATGTCAACAAAATATGCAAGTGCCCTGATGAGTATCCAGATAAAACATGTCCTCAAGTGTACACTGATAACAAATGCCTATTTGACTGCCCTCAAACTTTAAGACCTTGCGAGGATTGCCCACCAATTTGTGGAGCCAACAAAGCTGCAAAGAAATTTAGGTTAAACGAAAGGGTTGAAATAAAAACAGCTAAATCGTCGAAATCTAAAAAAACCAAAGGAAAGAAAAGGAAATAAACTGTTTACGCCAAATCGTTTTTATTAGTCACATCGAATAGTTGTTTAAACTGAGTGTAAAGTAGAGAATGATTTTATTTTCGAGGAGTACATTCGCGCGGACAATTTACATATTGCGGTACATCGTCCTCTACCATATCCTCCAACTTACAGTCACTTAACATGACCGGTCCAAAACATGTCAATCGTATATACATACTTGCTAGAGCTGCCTCATCGCAAGAACTAATTGATGGTGCCATCAAAACAATCGTTTTATGTAGACTCTCGGTGAAAATTTCTGGCCCTGGTTTCAGTATCGGCAAGCCTGGCTTACGTTTCCACTCATCTAATTCAAGTGCTTTGCGATATTCGTTCGTATCGCACATTGCGCAGACACATTTCATTAGGTTGGTAATTGATAGTGTTGCTATACCTAAAGATATTTGCTCGTCAGGCGTATCACGAAACAATTGAAAATCAATGATAAATTCCTTCCTAGCCGCTGCTACCTCTTTAGGGTCTAGGGAGAACAATGAGGATGCACCAGTTTTCTTAGTTTGACATTCGTACGTTACCGGCTTATTTTCGCATATTGTTAGAGGTTCCTGTTTTAGGAAACGGAAAGTTATATAATTCGGTCCACGATTACAACGGTTCATAAATTCAGTGCAGTAAGACAATTGCATTTGATCTAGAATCACTTCTAATAAAAAGATTCTCGGCCGGGGATCATCCTCAGGTTTAGGTTTTTCCTTCTTTTTGTCTTTCTTGTTGTCTTTATTAGCATCCTTCTTCTCTGTTGAGGATCTGGACGAGGTTTTCTCCCTTGATTTTTTGGACCCAGTACTCTTTACACTCTCTACGTCTTTGTTGACATCCTTATTTGGTTGTTCTTCCTTTTTAGCAGAACTTTTCGAGCTATTACTTTTCTGACTTTTTTTGGACGCATTACTCTTTCTTATTTCATTTTCATTCGTTTCTTCGTTACTTTGTTCATTTTCAGCTGGTGACTCCGACATTATACAATTATACAATTTTGACGGTCAGTGCTGTAAAAATTTAAAATGTCAAATCGCAACGTAGTAAAAAAGTCTGTGGCAACGTGAATAATACGAAATAACTTTTCTATATACCCATTGTAGTCAAATTATTTGAAATCTTTAAGTAATAAATGATGACAAAGTCAGTATTTCAGAATCAATCAAACAAAATCACTTATCGTTCATTAATACATTTTACATTTTATAATATAAAAATAATATTAAAAATGAGTGACAAGGCCGAAAAGCTACAACAGATTAAAAGCACGGAGAAAATATTCATGATAGAATTAGTCATTCAAAAAGTTCTGTTGGACGTTGTGGAAAATTACGATTTAGCATTTCGCAATGCAGATACATGCATCAAATACAAATTTTTGGAATATGGACCATTTAGTATGTGCGAAAAGGACTTCAAAAGTCATGAAAAATCGGGGGGTTGCGCAGGCTGCAATCTGGTGAAAAATGGAAATTCAACAATGTTTCCTCTCTTCCCAGATCAAATTTACGATTTAAAAAGAGACGGATTTCAAATAGATGTTGAGGTACAAAAAATGTTTAAACCTATTCCAAAAAGTGTAGGAACTACAGAGATTCCAATGAAAGATATTTTCGGTGCTGTTATCGACCATATGGCTAAAAAATATGTAGATACTGTTTCCAAGAGTATGAAGAATCGCTATAAGCTCAAAGACCAAGAAGGAGACCCAGTAGGATACGTAGATCTCTTCGTTCGTTTGTCCAGCATGGGGAAAGTAATTGTCACCAAATTTCAAATGGATACCAGCAAAGAATGCATGGAATTCAAGTCAAACGCCGGGAATACATATTTATATAAAAAGAAAGTGTTCCCGGATCCGTACTTATGTAGGCCGTGCGGGCAGCCTGCAAAAATGTTTCCGGCTTATGAAAAAGAAATGCCATTACCCAAGGATTTCCCTGTTTTCAAGGTCACAGCAGAAATGAAAGAAAGGCTGGTGACTAGAAGGAACAAAGAACTTATTGAAGCTGAAGAGAAGAAAAATGGTTCTGCTGAAGAAGAAAAGAATCCTAATCAACCTGAACCAGAAGTCAAACAAGAAAAACAGCCATTAAAAAAGTCATTCTTCAAAAGAAATAGACCATAATAATCACAATTGAGTAAATTAAAACAATATCAAATATAAAACAATATACTGAAACATTGTTGATTGATCATGCGAGAGGAAAAGTATATTTAATTGGCATTATCTAACATAATAACATTATAATAGAATTTACTGAGCATAGCTCTATTTAATTTATTCTCAATATAATTAGTCATATTAGAAACTAGATTTGTTAGATTCGGTCTCGTCTTCTCGTTATGGTTAGGAGGGATTGAACATTTAACAGCATTCTGGTTGAACTCTTCGATTATTATTATGTTAATTAGATTTGTGTATGATAGCATTTGGTAACAATAAAGGTGCTCAGACGTCCCGCTTTTTTACAATTTGCCGTGCTTCTCCCGACGTTTCTAAAATCACCTAAATTTGTTTGAATGTACAGTCTTTCTATTATTTAGTTTAATATTAAGTATTGAATCCGCCTCGTTCCAGGTATCGAATTTTCCATATCGAAGTATCCATAAATCGAAGGAAAGTTTAAATATCGACACTTTGACATCCCTACACCATAGCGACCACGTAACGTAAAATGCCCCAATACAATACTTCTTTTTCTTCTTCGTTCACACGCCTTGTCGCTGACCGGGCATAGGCCAAGGGCCTGTCATTCTTCTAGAATTTTTCTGGGTAACTATGAGCATATTAATACCCTTTGGGTAGGTTGCTAACCTTACCCACGGTGAAGAAGACGTCTATAACGACAACCACAGATGTTAATATGGTTGCCGGAGCGAGTAGAGGTGTTATTGTTATTGTTATTGTCACGACAGCTTCTCGCTTAAAAAGTTTCGTGTTGCGTGCAAGCTAATATATTAATAAGGAGATTTGCAAGACTATTTTTCTATGTGTAGCACATATATTGAAATAAATTCTGGATTTTAATCTATTGTGAAAAAAACTTTGGAATATTTTCGAGAAACGACTAAAAACTGTGAAAAATCCTTTTAACTTGTAACATGTACAAAAAGTTTCATGGCAATTGAGATATTCCCTTTGTAAGATTTAAAATACTGGGAAACCTGCCGTTAACGAAATCTGTAGTAAACGGAATCATGTCTTCATAGAAAAAAATTCCAGGTCCGTTGATTTAAAATGTATGTCTATTATTTCAGTTCTAGACATAATAAAACTATCTACCGTCATTCGATGAATGAAAGACTATCCATTCTATTTATAATTTCGTGTACGATGATTTGTTTATGCAAGGTCCGTGCGAAAACGACGTGACGTTATGCGCTGCGTTTCGAAGGCGCCACGGCGGGAATCGTAAAAGATGATTCAACCGGAATCATAGGTTGCGTGAGGTGCATTGGCGCCTGCCCTACAAATTCAGGCGCAATGTGCAGTTATTTTACGATGCAGCAACATGGCAAAACATTGCATCATACAACCGTTGCGGGAAACAAGTGTTGAAATCCCTTTACGATATGCTTCCCCAAGTACAATTCCAGAAAAGACAATGAAAGTGGACCGGAAATAATTATACACATTTATAAAATCTTAGTTCAACATGTGTCTTCAGAATATTCCCTCTCTGCAGAGAGGCGTTTAATATTTAGAGTCCTCATATATTAAACGCCTTTCTACAATTCGTTACATGTACATACTCATACGAATTATTATTATAAACAAATCTCTAGTATAGGTCTTACTGTATGGAAATGAGTAACTTCATATTGTCAAACCGAATGTATATTTTTGTTGAATAATCGGAGATTATTCTATTATTGTTATTAATTTTTAACAATAGTTTTGAGCAAAGATTAATCGAATATTTTGTCAGTAATATGATGGAATGAATGAAGAATTTGGCATGCGTTTGAACGAATATGACATGACGCCAACTGCAATTTTCATCTTCTACCTGAGAAACTAACCGTAAGCAAATTCCAACCTTCGAAAATCACTTGACTACGAATACAATACAAACTGACCACATGGCTGACGCGTGGGCTATAAAACTTGGCTATAACAACGAGTTTTGCCTAAACGACGAGACACTATGGTGACGGAATTACCTACAAAGCCTTCAAATAATATTGAAACGACTACCTAACTTTATGTATAGTGACTCCCGAACGGCCTGTTGTTCAGAATTCGTATGTAAATTGCCACATTGAGACCTGTCTTCGACAATACACACAAACGCACATGTATTCTTGGCCACCCGGCATGGCAGCGATTCTGGGTAGACGAGTAAAGACCGCGGGTACGAAGCGCTGCTGCCGGTGCCGCTACCGGCAAACGCGTCGCAAACTTCAACTTCATTTATAGTAAGCACGTGGTGCCGTACGGTCGACGAGCAGTTACGTCGTCAACGTCCACTTCCATACAGTGCGCTAGTACAACCAGTACATACGTACAACGAGCAGAAATAGACTAAAACGTGGAATTACCGTGAACGATAACCAAATCTGTCGATTGCTGAAGTGGCCATCTCTGCGCTATTCGTCTGCGATTTTTGACCTGTTGTGGAACCCGTTTCCGAATCAACTCGTTTCGTCTACGTTACGGTTGTAGTTTCTTATTACGATTAACGAGTAATCGATAAATGGTAAGTACCTACAGGCTGACAAGTGTTTTAGTGCACCTCATGTAATAATTGGATTAAAACTCACTAGTGAGTGCAATAACTTCCCTCTAATTTTTAAAAATATGCAAATTAAAGAATGGAAGGTGTTTGCTGTACAACAAAGTCTTATTACTTAAAATTATTCAAATTGCGATATGTATATAAATATATACACTTGTCTATAAATATTAAGGCAACCTACTTGAAACTCTACGCAAGTTTACAACACTTTCTATACAATTAGGATCAAACAGAAAACGTTATTAGTTTCAAGTTCTACATAGATAAAAATGACTAGTGTCCCTTTTTCATACTAATGACAAACAGACTAAGAAGAAGAAGAATAATAGTGTTAACCGAAATTCATCAAAAAGGAAAGACTTTAAAAATGTTGTAAATCGCTGATATTTATTTTAATTCACATACCTTCTATCACTTCCCGTGCCAAATCGTGCCGGGTAATTTACCTGTAGAAACCATTTTCGAATATTTTAAAACTATATAATTCTCGGTGTACCAAAATTGTAAATAGAGATAGATAGATATATTTTAACGGCTATCGACCATTACAGTCTTTCTGCCGTAATTGTAAATAATTATTTAAATTTTAATAACAGTAAAGAAAAGTCTATAATATCATTTAATTTATTGTGAAATTAATTATTATTCTAAAATTATTTTAAAAAAATTATAAAATGTTGATAAGACCTAAAGCGGTGGAAATCGTTTTCTTTATGTATTTTTATCGCTTCAAGTTTACATTAATGAAAAAAGATTTTACTGCATTTCGATTGTTTTTGTTCATGTTGTACACGTATGAAATGTGAATAAGGCGAAGTTTACTGCAACCTCTAAATATTTGTTTTTGCGAACATGTGATTATTGCATATTTTTATGCGCATATTGACGAAGCATGCACGTCAATGGAAAAATAATTATCCAGCCATACACTTGAATGAATAATATCTTCTTGCGTTAATTTGAAAAATTCGTTCTCGTTGATGCGAATGTTTAATATAATTAATTCGAAACTGATTCTAAATTGAAGGACATCAGCCTAGACGGACAAATTGTCAAACAGTATCAAGTTCGATGTCTAGTAAAGCTTAAAATAATTTGCCAATTGAAGAGCCAGGGCAATTATACCCACCTCTTCAATAAAGTGTTTTAAAGTGAATTCAGCCATTTTTAGACAATTTCTTTCAATTATTTTCCGAAGTCTTTATTTATATTAATTGTGCTGAAGCGTCAAAGCGCCATTATGTACGTTTAAAATAATAATACATTTCTTTAAAGATATACCTTGACAGAGAATGTTAAGTAGTTTACAAGTGTTTTTGGCACGCATTTGACAATTTCACGTGACATTGTTTATGGTCAGAAATTTTCAACAATGTAGTATTACATTTTCAGTTTAAAACACAACGATGCTTATTTCCCTACTATCATTGAAAAATGTTAGCGATTTAATTTATGGTACATTATGTACATTTTGCTACTAGTCTGTAGGCACATGAAGGACATCATGGCGTTAATTATACAACTAGGGAGCGTAATAAATGTGAATAAACAAGGTTGCAACATCCTGCGAATTATGACATTTTCAGGAATGTACTGCCATAAATTTGATGCAAGTGTCTGCAATATTAATAAACATAACAAGTTATGTATATGATTCTGAGATTAACACATTTGTCACATTTATTTTTCACTGTGGTGCTGTATTGTAAAATAAGACTCCAGTAATTTTTATTATTACCGTGTAATATTTTATATTTTCTTTAAAGATATTTACATACAATATATGCTAGCCTACCAGTTGGTAAAAAAAGTGAATAATTCTTTAAAAATATCTCACAAGGAGAGTGTTCCAATTGTCCAACACCAAATCGAATGAAACTTTTTATACGTGTAGTATATATATGTAGAAATAATTTGTGATAACGAGATTTTATGCCGTTTTCAGCCGTTTGCCGAAAAATAATTTTCAAAGTTTGGCCACAAATAAGTCATGGTATATATTGCTTTAACAGCACGACTGGCCGTCTGATTCAAGGTTCGCAGGTTCGAATTTTGCCTGCGAACTTTTTTCCTTTTTAAATTATATATTTAACAAATAATTACGTAACAATAAATACGAACGCAAGTACTTTACAACTGATTTCAAATTGCGAATCACGCAACTAATTCAATATTAAGAAAACAATATCTTTGATTGCAGTAATTGCATAACGCATGGAACAATCAATTTCTCAATATAGCCCATTGTAATTGATATAAAAGGGACACTACTTAGAGGAGGATGAGCAGGATCCGTAAAAAAATTCTACATTTAATATCTGCCTGTGGGTTCCCGAAATTCCTACATTCACTCTGCCTCATCCAGTCTCTACTTACTACCTCAGTAGTGGTGGAAGGAATTAGTAACTTTCACCCGGCCCAACCCGGTCTCGCTACTGATGATACTGCTCTGAACTCCGAGCATATGTCCAACCTCCGTTCGCGTTTTAACCACGAAGTTAGGATTATAATGAGACTAAAGCAACACACTCGTGCTCCCATTGTGAAAAAAGTCCAAGCTCGCTGAATTCTAGGGGAAATCGTCTAACAAGATCTTAACCTTTTCTAAAGAAATCTCTGTTATTCGCCCTCTATATTATGATCCACGATCCATCGCCCAGAATAAAAAATAAAATACAAGGGATATGCAGACAATGTAATATGAGGCAACAGATAATATAAAACGATATAGCGATAAATATCGAAAGAATAATAAAACTGTCAATATTCGTACTAATACTGCATACCATTTGATATATTTAATTCAAAACATTAACTTTTTCTACTTTCAAATTAACCTGACAAACTTTCTATAATTCGAATATCACGATTAGTATTAAAAAATAATATATTTATCGGAAACTAGGTCAATGAACAACGAAGAAACGTTAAATGGATTTTAGACAAACACAATCAATCAAAGCGTCAACTAATGGAGAAAACACGTTTACCTATGCCATAGTCTGTCTTAACTTATCATTAAATAAATATTTTATCCTTCGAAGTCTACAGAATTATTTATAATAATGCAATAATCTATTAGCAATATTTAATTGATTGATTAAAAACGCAATGGATATAATCCGTCCCTACCCATCAAATTGGCACTATTTTAATGTATTTGCTACGTTATCACCTCCTGCTTATGTAAGCATTGCACACTGCTTACCACTCGTGGTAATTAATAGCTGGCGATAATATTGTTTAACAGCACGAGTATTTTACCCCACGTGGCAGCGCATGCATGTGTAATCAATAAACATTTCAATACATATGTGGCACACATTTGTCAAAGCTAAAAACACGAAAAACACTAAATACATGGAATGCTCAAATATTGATTGATGTAAAATAGAAATTCAATAAATTGTAGACAAACCTTCAAGATAATTTTATTAAATCAAAGTTGCTTGGTATTAAGTGCACGCATGACAGACATGCAATGGTCACGACCAGATACGCCTTAAAACTGTACTTTAGAACTATTTATATAAGTTACTTATTCTTGGAAACACTCTCAATACTGGGAAAAAGCGTGCCCGCAATTAAGTGCCAAAACGTGAAAATCCGGTAACATTCCAATGAACTGTCTACATTTAATAGATATCCGTGTTTCATTATTTTGGTGAAATTAATTCGAATAAATCCACAGCTAATGGTAGACGACGAGTGAAATTTATGACTAACAAGTTCAAGTTCACGGCAATATCACACACTTGGCAAATCATGGAGATAATTTATTCCTTTTATTATTCAATGGAAACATATTTAGAAACTAAAAAGAACGCATTACTAGTGTATCAAAGCAATATTTTCCTTTGTGTAGTTGTGTTAAGTACGCATTTACAATTTGCACAGAATGACATTGTTTTATGAATGCAATGCGCATGAAAGTACTCACGTAATACG
>JAODAC010046060.1:0-10722 GCA_027575185.1 Mimaenictus wilsoni | reverse complement strand
TAGGCCAAATGTCCGCAAAGAAACTTAATTCCAAAAATTGAAACATGCCTCGTAAATATGCCAACGGTTCTCGACAGGTTCTATATATACTATTCCTAATGAAATTTATTCTAATCTAAAATAGGTTACTTTATCACTGATTAAACGTAATTAAATATATGTGCAACAACACCCTGTATGTTCACTATTCGCCATATGTTTACTTGTCCAGCTTTCGCCTCTCACGCGATTGCGATTACGTTGAGATAGCATCCAAGCAGAGCTGATTCTAATAGTTAATCCACCGCCTTCCATGGCTTCGTTCATGTGCGATCGTGATTAATTCTAGTTTAATTAGTGGACGCTTTTCCCCTTCCAAAGAAGCCAAAACAATGGACAGGGCAATTACGCGCCCAGAGTGATGTGCAGTCGGGGGGTGAAACATGTTTTTTTCCCGGCTTGTTTAGGGCATTGCATGTGGGTTATGTCAATGTCTTCACTGAATATTTAGGCAAAGCTTAGGGAAAGCTTTATTAAGTTGCAAGAGAGCAAGTTAATAAAGTCGCTGGTATGTTTACTTGGAGAGTGGTAAACAAATGCGCAAACTTCATATTTCCCGTGTGAGCTAACGCAAGTCTCTCCTTCTCTTGAAGAAGATTGATTATTATTATTATGTTCTAAAACTTGATAAATCGTTTTATGTCACGTGGTAGCAAAGCGTACCAGATTAAGTAGAAAATGGAAAACTTACCAGGAAAGTGTAGACAAATCAAAGGGCGCTTAAGGTCGTTATGAGCTTATTTTTGCTTACTTGCCTCCTAGTATAAAAGCTTCTTCTTCTTACCAATACCAAAGATAAGGAATGTCCTTCTTCCGCGGCAGGCCGTTTAGACGAATTTCTGTAATTCCTTGTTCAGCTCTCTAATCAGAGAAGAATGTCTCTAAATAGCAAAAATAAGAGTCTTTTTAATTGTGATTTACTTTGACAAAGAGTACTTTAGAGTACATAGAGTATATTTACTTCGACAAAGCATTATTCGCTCAACTACGGGGGACGCTCATTTCGGTCGTGCATCATATGGGAGACTCCACTTGAAGAGGCGGAAGCCCTTCATAATAATGTTGCTCACCCTTGACTTATTGTTAGAGCGTATCCTTGAGTCGTTAGTACGTTTAAGTCCTTGTATAATTTGCTTGTTGAACTGTTCCTTTTGGCATTTGCATCCATCATATTTGATAAAACATAATATTGCAGTGGTTTGCTTATTATACCCCCCCTTGCGAGGCAGGTTTGAAATTTGCTAATCAGAAATTGAAACCTGAGGCAAAGCGTTTCGAAATTGGTTAACGAGTTGATCTGCGTGTGGCAGTTATTGGTTTTGGGACCACACTGTGGTGGTAGCGTGCAATCCGAAATCCCGGCAGGATAATTCAATCAACGGTGCCGGCCAGTAAGTGCTTAAATATGACCACGACGCCACCCCGCGAACCCACCGTAGACGCATGCGACATACGAAATATTTCAATGATTGCATTTCGGCTCGTTGGCCACTCGGCGCATGATTGGATTACGATTGGATAATATTCGTCTAGTTCGGTTCGCGGGAACGCACGAGCCTCCTTTAATTTAATTAATATCAGCATCAGATGCATTTCCTATGACGCCTTTAATTGTGATCTATGCATAACAATGTTGCCCACCACTTGCACCTGATTGAGTTCACAGCTTTGCAAACAGTCCGGAAACATAGCAGAACAACAAACTTTGAACCTATTCGCTTCAATGCGTGGCTGTGCTGACACAAAAAGGGTTCAACCCATTTGTCCCACGACCGCGTGTGCAATGAAAAAAACGCTCACCTTGCTTGCCGGCGTGGAAAACACGCCCTAGAACAAAGTTAACGTTAGGAGCAAACGGCGTACCCTTTCAACGAGGCGACGCTAGCACGTAATTCCTAAGTTGAAATTGAATCGTGGCACGTGTATTTTAGCCGGAATTTCCGTGCGTACACTTGTGTGATTGGGAAGTCTGGATGTAGTCTGTGTACGGAGAGCTTAGTGGTTCTGTAGGACTACGGCCTGACTTCGACGCTATGTCGAGGGTGTTTATTCTGGAAAGGGGGAAGTTCGTTTAACGACTATGTTGGTTGGGTTATTAATCGGTACGAAACCGCACAACAGTTGAGACGGACAGCGCGCAAACAATTTGCAATCTTGTAGGCGAACTCGCTTAATGGGAAATTGATTCATTCTTTTCATTCAGGCAACACTTACACCTATTTCGAGGTTTTAAATATAGGGATGGAATAGAATATTCGATTTATTATTATTTTTAGCTCCCACTCCCAGGTATATTGTAATGCAAGAGATAGGGAGCATGTCTGTTAAGTGGGAGTCGGTTAGCAGGGTTGTAAGTTTTGAAGAGAGAGAGTGAGTAGAATGGAAAGCGGAAGATTGGTGAAGGATATATGGGAATGCTGTGATAGTAGAGGGGGGAGTGGGTGGAGGGTGGACGGACAGAAGGAAGGAGTGTGAGCATGTTGGTTTGTCGGAATTAGCGGTAGAGGAAATATTGCGGAAAGGGGGACTGTTAGAATGGATAATGCGTGAAAGGGGTCGAGAGGTGGAAGAACAGGTACGCCAGGAGAACATAAGTAACAGCTCATATAACCCCGCGTATAGGCTAATACAGGTCATCGGGCAGAAGCCAAAATATATCACCAGGCAAAGAATGAGCGCCGACGACAAACGGGTTATGGCCAGGGCAAGGTGTGGGAGTGAGGAACAAGGAAGAAAGGTGTGGATGTGGAACGAATATATGGAATGTGTGTTATGTCGAGGTGGGATGGATACATGTGAACATCTGTGTGTCTGCGAAGGGGTGAATGGTTTGGGAAGAAAGAGGCGGAAGATAAGGGAGTGGTTGGGAGAGGGAGGGGAGAGAAATGGAAACGGAGGAGAGGGATGACCAAATAGGGAGGGTGGGATGAAATACCACGGAAGGCGAAGCATATGTAGAGTTTCGAAAACCTTAGTATTTTCAAAAATCATGATAGTTGCACATGTACTTTATTTACTTTATTTTGTCTTATTGTTATGGATTATATTTTTGTTTTATTTATTTATTTTATGAAGTCTATTGGCTGTAAAATGTAAAATGGTGTAAAAGATGAATGCCAGTAAGGGTTCAACTACTACTACTATTTTCTAGCTTTTTCAAAAGAATTAAGGATTCATTACTATAACGAAGGGTAAGGATTGCAATACGCCAGTTTAAAGCAACTTACCTAGGTATATCCTTTCAACTTGCTCATTGTTCCTGCGAGGAATCGAAATCCAATCGCCCAAATAAAAGCAACTTCACTACTTCACCTTCACTAGGTTACCTCGATAGACTTTAAATGAAGTTTAACACTAATTTATGACAGACTAGTTAAGATAAGATGAAAAATATGGAACCAGCATAAGAATGAGGCAATTGCATGATACTTTGCGATTACTGCTCCTCATATTGATACTGAATTTCTCATATTTGCTGAATTTGGAGTGAGTACGCCAGTTTAAAGCAACTTACCTAGGTATATCCTTTCAACTTGCTCATTGTTCCTGCGAGGAATCGAAACCCAATCGCCCAAATTAGAACCAACTTCACTACCCACTAGGTTACCTCGATAGACTTTAAATGAAGTTTAACACTAATTTATGACAGACTAGTTAAGATACGATGAAAAATATGGAACCAGCATAAGAATGAGGCACTTGCATGATACTTTGCGATTACTGCTCCTCATATTGATACCCAGGAGTGTCTCCATCTTATTGAGGGTCTGTTGACTGACCTTGTGATGTTTCTCTTATTTTCCATAGTCACTTCGCTAGCCATGGTTTGCAACGTGAGATGCTTATTACAGTGCGAGCTGATCTGATTGAGACACATCTGATATGGATTCTTAGGCGGATGCCTTTTATTCTTTTTAGGGTGTTAATTTCCGATTTTTTGAGCAGATCTCTTGGTTTTTTATGAGGCTTGCTCCCGTTGGCGTTTGTCACGATGGGAAAAATGTAAGCTTTGTAAATCCATGTTTTCGCCTCTTCGGTTGTATGATTGTAGCACCATATATGGTGTTCAATGTTCCTGTTAGTTTGGTCGCTTTTTTGATGAAGTGTTTAGCTTTTTGTTCTGGGACACCTACTTGGGCGTATCCTAACCAGACCTATCATGCTAGAACTTGCTTCAAGTTTTCAGCCCGCTCTGTTCTTGAGGGGATACTTTCATGTGGCATAAGGACCTCTGCAGATCGGCATTAAAACCATACATCTGCGTAACATATTGCATTTACTTCTCTTATTGTCCTTCTGCATTTTCGCACGCCTTTTATTGTGGATATAATTTTTATTATACATATAAGTTCTGCTAGAATTTCTTCGGATTCTAGCTGAGATGTTGAGAGTAAAACTGTGATACGAATCTGTATAGAATTTTTAAAACGTAGTTCAGGTTTTATTATCGCTGTCGTAAAAACAAAATCTTGAAAATAAATCATAAAATAATAAAATATCCAACATAATAGCAATTTAGGGCCATTAGCATTAACTTAAAATTGAGTCGTCGTGCAATAAATCTAAACGCCATTACTCAACTCCTGTATTTCTTTTCCTCGCTTGTCCCCGTTTTCAATTTATTGTCCTTTGTGTAGAACTCCACAGTGAAATATCCCATTTTATGTGCTGAACTTTACGCTCCGATATACTTACGACTTTGTTCATTTCGTGCGAAGTTAATTTAACCTTCGATACCATCTCAAACGTTGGCAAAAGTGTCGCCTTGCCATGAATAAACTCCCGCTCGGCCAGATGTGTTTCCTGCGTATTATATTTCGCCCATTACGCGACAAGTAGCGAAAACTCGCGACCCCATTTTGCGTCAACAACATTGTTGGGGGGATGGCAAAAATAAGGGCGGAAAAGTTTGTCAGCAACCGTCGGCGACTACCGAGGCAAAACGGGATGAAGATGCCCATAATGTGTGGTGATGACTGCTGCCGAAATGAGACCGAGCTTTGAATATGCATTCCTGTGGGTGCTTATAGTGCAATGCCGACTGCTCTGACGATGTGGACGTGGAGATCATTTAAAGGCCGTGCACTGGAATGCAAAAAGGACATCTGTGGAAGTTTAATGGGAAACCCAGCCCAGCTGGCAATTAATTGATTTGCATTCCTGTCACATGTTTTAAATTACGCTGAGCTTGGCCGTGTCGGAACAAGTTGTGAACTATTTGCTCGCAATCGAATACATTTGAAAATTGTTTGGTCGAAAAGGATTACAGTGAAAAGTTTTATGAGGAATTTAATGAAGAGTCGGTTTTTCGCGCTTTTAGAAATGAAAACTCAACCGGACGTGCATTGTTAATGGAAAAGTTTAATGGTGCTTTTTTTTTTCGATGCTGTGGATGAGAACTAGCTGGATCCGACGGGTGCAATGGTGAAAGTTGCCTGATGTGGCGACGCGCCAGCGACAAACTTTAATTAGATTTAATAAATGCCATTTCCGATGCCGGTGCTGAAGGTAATTAATGTATGTTGTTGAGAGCGGGCAGCGTTGCGGCGAGATAAATGACACGCTGGTGGTGGTTCAACATGTGCCACTCGGCGCAGATCAACAGTAAGTAACTTCATGTTCTTTTATTTATCTACCCCACGCATTGATGTCTATGGTTTCTTGAACGCTACATTACTTATTCATAGCTTTATGTTTATTACCTTACAGTGATTTGCGTTACATGTTAAAGTTGGGCTGCGCAATGCGTATCGTACGAAAAACAAAGTAAAATAGTGATTAAAAAAGTGTTTTCTTACTGTGCTAAGTATTCGTATGAATAATTTTGAGCTGGATATTATTAGATTAATTTTTATCCGGCCAAGATAGCATTGAGGTCGGTATTGTTCTAATTTTATATAATCGATTAGGAACTTACGAAGGTTTTGCAATCCGACTTTATCCTTTTATTGTAGTTGCAAGTAGGGATGTCAAAATAGTATCGGTATCGATAAGTATCGATACCACGTATCGGTACTTTATCGATACTTTAATTTTCGATACTTATCGATAGTATCGAATCGGTCATTTTCGATACTTTTTGACATGCCTCCACACTGAAGCCATCTGTTAATCACAACCACCAATTAGGATGGTAAACGTTCTCTGAGTGAACTTTCGATTCTTGATCCTGTTTTTAAAATACTTGTTGCATTGTTGCTTAGTATCGATACTTCCCTACATTTCAAATTCATTTAAATTTTGCCACTTTTTGCTAAAAACTTAGTTTAGTCTTAATTTACTCGGTAATTTTACAAGCATTAATTTTAGTACTTTATTCCTAATTACCGCGATATTTTTCATTCTCAAAATGTAGTAATAGCAGAAAAATGGGCGCGATAATATACTGGAAGATTACAATAACGAGTAAAAAATAATTTGAAAATACATTAACAGATCGCGCCAATGTGTATTTTCGATACCAATAAGTATCGATACTTTTCTTCGATACTTGGGTATCGAAAGTATCGAAGTGTCAAAAGTATCGATATCAAAAAGTATCGATACTTCGTGAATAGTTGACATCCCTAGTTGCAAGAACTCTTAATAATACTTCGATATGTGTTGTTATAATTGCTGAAATCACGTTCTGCTAACATAAGCATGTTACGATAGCGGAATTCCTACCCTCCAAAGCATGAATATTCTGATTATACCTGATCAGCAGGTCCCAGGCTGAATCAACAAAAATAAACGTTCAACAATTAAATAGTCAACCAACCGCAACATGCTGCATACATCCTATCAATGACAAACATTGTAAAAACATATAAGAAAATAAGTAAACTTATCAAAAAAGAAACGAAATGGTGGGTGGATTAAAAAAATTTCACGTATATTAATATTGTCGTTATCAGATTATCTTCCATTGTTAGATACATTCTTTATTCATCCTATGAAATTCTATCAATCACGTACTTGTTGCCGTAGCAGTGGACTTGGATAAGTTTTTCTCAGAAGATGTCTGCTTAATAATATACACTTAAATACCAAAGTTTGATGAAAACACGTACAAATCACAAACAAATCTGCTTCAACGAATGGAACTGTTTTTCTTAGTGTGCAATACGTTAAAATTAACTAACAATAAGTTATTATTAGATTCAAATATCTACAGAGTAACGAAATTTTTACGTTGCATTAGTCTTGTTCATTGTTTTTTCATTATAGTATCTTTATATAATAGACATATGTTACAGTACTACCCGTCGTTCTTGTGTCATGTTAGATTTGGAAAAATTATTGCCAGATATTTTTTAGTTGGGATGGGACGAGTTTGGTTTTATCCGATTAGCGTTTGAGTGCAGTGTAGCTAGAATGGATGAACAAATTTTTAAGCATGGGTTCTGTGATCAGACACCTGATAGACAGTAAAGTTCGTTTTTACCACAGATCGGCATTCATCGCTTCAAGTTCTATTTAACATGTGTTTAAAACAATAATAACCGTTCCAATTTTTGAAGTTACATTTTTGATTATATCCCTACCATCCCTACACAAACCTAATTTCCAACAACGGAAAATTTCACTTGCGCCCATGGTGATTGATTGGGCACTTCAAGGTCCCGGGATCGAATCTCGGCGGGGAGAGATCAAAATGAATCCGTCTAATCAATAGTAATTAGTTTCTAAAATCACAAATTATAATGCAATTTATTTATATAAAGCTAATACCCTCAGTAGTCGATGATCAGTAATTCATATATGATTTCACATAATTGATCATGACTATTAAAGAGTTTAAAGAAAGTAATTTGAAATTTGCTAAATAAATGAACCTATTACAAGGAATAGGACTAAAAGTTTCAAAATTTAGAAATATGCAAATTAAGCAAGTTAGTATCTGATTAAATGATCTTCTGATTAATTTAATTAAGTACATAATTACTACATAGAACGTATCTGTTGAGAAGAATTTGGTAGTAATCAAATGCTTCATGTGGCATCTTCCAGTTACAAAGTGGAAACTACCGGACGTTTATGTTGACTTTGAAGGCAAATTCCCGTTTGGGAAATCTTCGTATCTAAATTGTGGGTGTAGCGTTTCTTCTCAAGCGCGCTTTCAGTCGAAATGGAACGAAAACCTCCTCTACACGCAGCAACTGCGAAGATGAAAGTTTATGCCAAACGATTTGCATACAAATTTCTGGCACTATTTTGTTTATCTCGCTTGTGTAATTGTTGGCTTAGATGGCAGACTGACTTGTACGGTAATTTAGCAGAATTTATGCA
Organism: Mimaenictus wilsoni; assembly: GCA_027575185.1. Classification (NCBI taxonomy): domain Eukaryota; kingdom Metazoa; phylum Arthropoda; class Insecta; order Coleoptera; family Staphylinidae; genus Mimaenictus; species Mimaenictus wilsoni. The sequence continues at coordinate 2,412 of JAODAC010046060.1, read as the reverse complement.
AACAGTTTATTTAAATGTGGTGGAAAGATGAAGGATATGATAAATGTTTATTAATGTTATTTTAATTCTTCTCTCTTGCTTGTGTTTTAATGTTAATCAATTTTATAATACAGGATGTTTCAATAAGGCGGCCAAATGTACGGTTAAAATATGTTTGACGTGAAGAAAAATGAATGTCTTTATTGTAACATGATACTGGATTCATTAAAATGAATTGTCTTCTTATCCTTCTTGTTTAGGTTTTATGTCTTGTTTTAGTTTAGGCATTTTGCCTGTTCCTGTTTCAGTCAGGGTTTAAATGGTCACTCCATCTCTTACAAGGTCTTCCAAGGAATCTCTTTCCACTTGGCGATTTATAACGGGCTATTCGGACTATTCTTGTTTCGTCTATTCGCACCATTGGACAATGTCTTCTATGTTGTTGCAAGCTCTTCGGATGTCTTCAATCTTTATCCGGCTTTGAAGAGTTTTTCCTTCTATATATCTCAGTATTTTCATTTCTGCTGTTCTGCGTTGTCTCTGGGTAGTTGTCGTGTCTGCACGTGTTTCGGTTGACTACGTTAGGATGAATCTAACTACTGTCTTATATATGTTTACTTTAGTTTCGGTTCTTACCTGATTATTGTTCCATATCGTATTTTTTAGGCATCCTGCTACTCTCAGACCCTTTTCAACCTGGCTACTACTTCCTCATTCACTCGTGCGAAGTTTGAGATGTTTATGCCCAAATATAGGAATTCCCTCACTTGTTGGATGATTTGTCCATCTACTTCGAATTTGCACCTTATGGTGCTACGATTATGCGCTTGGTCTTAACTGTAGCTACCTCCTTATCGACAGTTTTACTGGCAGTGGTGAATCATTTGTTGAAGGTTATCTTCGGTGTCAGATATTAACATAGCATCACCCGCAAAGCATATAACCTTCAATTCTTTCTCTCTCATTGTTCCATGGTGAGGTTAAATAGTGTTGGGCTCAGGGAATCACCTTGTCTTAATCATGTCCATACCTTTACTGTTTCTGTTAGCTCGTTATCTATGTTTAGTTAAATTTCATTGTTGTTGTAGATGATCGTGTTTAGTATATCCGTTAGAATATTTCTTTCCTAAAGTGTGCTAACGATATTTTGGCAGTTGCATTCTATCAAACTCCTTTTTAGGTCAACGAAGCATCATAAAAACGCAAGTTTGTTCCATTCCATGGCTTTTTCCTTGACCTGTCTTATTACGAATATTGCATCGTTGCAGGATCTACCAATGTAAAGTGTTCTCTTGTTTGCTAATATATGAGTTGTTAATTTCAGGGTGGTGTTCAAGAGTGTGATTCCTCGGTAGTTGCTAGTTCTTGCTTTTCGCCCTTTTTGATCATCAGAATCATTGTGCTCCATTTCCATTCAGTACGTATTTTCTGATGTTCAAGGATTTTATTGATCAGTATTTGAATTTTTATGGCTAGCTTTTCATCGCCATATTTTAGGAGCTCATTAGGTATCTCATCATGCCCACGAGTTTTTCTGTTTATTAATTTTGAAATTTCTCTGTTGCATGCTTACTGTCGTTGGTGTGTGTCTATTAAGGTGTTTATTGATATGGTCGGCTCATGTTTGTTCTGGTCTGTGTCCTGGTATAGATTTTTGATGTATTTTATAAAATTACTTGTGAAAGATAATATTCACCATGGCTCTGACTGTACTTCTTGATTTTGTGATTTGTCACCGTCATTTGACTTGGCTATTTAGGGAGGTTTTATGCCAGAGAAACTCACATTTCAAAAATGTTTTCGGCAGTGCTCCGTGCATTTGTACATACTGGCTTCCGAACAAGTCAACTTTGCTCGCTGCCAAAGCAAAGAAAGTCTTTCCGGTGCTAGGGATGCACAAGTGCAGAGTAGGTGCTCGGTTGTTTCCACCTCCGACTTACATAGTATGCAGCTGGTGAGGTCGCCTTTGCCAATATTGGCTAGGTGGTACAAGACCTTGTCGTGGTACATGACCTGTCAGTAGGCTAACAAGTAGTCTTATATCGCTTTTCTTCAGCTTTATAATTTTGTTCGTCCAGGCGGTCTCGTGGCTAGCACGATGCCAATTCTTGATCCATTCCTTCGCTGTGGACCTTGATAAGCCACAGGTTGGTTCAGGGCCATGGATGGTGGTTTCCGCTGTCTTCTTGGGTAGCATATCCTCCTAACAAATTTGAATGAGTCATTTTATTATCTATCGATAGAGGTCAAACACAATATAATTTTATGGAGCGTGGAGTAATCTCTAACCCTTTGGTTGTAAATTGCCAATAACTTGTGTCCAGCACGATCAATCTGAATGATATTTTCATCGGCATATTTGTTGATTTTTTTGTGATTTTTTTTGGTTAAATACTTTTTGCATACGGTTGATGGATCAAAAGGTGTGAGGAT
>JAODAC010046038.1:0-10727 GCA_027575185.1 Mimaenictus wilsoni | reverse complement strand
ATATATACCACTTGGTCTCCGCACTCAACAAGCAGCTGCGGCACCGTCCGCGAACTCCTGATTTTGCGGTAAAAACGCGAACGAAGGTTGGATGATTCGCTTGCAACAGTCCCCGAAAAAAAAACCCATATGCACAATAGTTCGGAGCACTACCATCAGTAGTGAGACCGGATCGGGCCGGGTGAAAGTTACTAATTACCTTACACCACTATGTGGTAGAAAAGGTGGTAGAATAAATATGTACATCTCAGGATCTTTAGCATCCGTAATTCATAACACTAATATATAATGACGCCACTGACACCAATAAGCTCAAGGAATAGTTGAGTAACAAATAAAATGCTAATTACTCACAATGAGGTTGATTTAGAACAGTGATATGGTACATCTTTGGGGTCGTGGGTCAAACCGTCTTGAAAACGTGCGCCAAATTTACTACTCCATGCAATTACCAAACCATAGTAGTTAACTCAAATACTTTAGTGTGTCAGTAACTGACACGTGAGCCATGGGATCGCCATCACAGATTTTGACGTTGTTCTTTTGTTTGCGTATGCAAAAAATTATGATAAATAATTCCAACTGTGTTGTAAATATGTAGTAGTCGTGTAATATTCGAATTAATAAGATCAGTGCTTACCACTCAGGTGGTCCCTGGTTCAAATCCTGGGATGATTTCTATGTGTTCCAACATCCTCACTGATCTCTGTAGTTGTTCCGGTGGAATTAAAAACAAATTCTGGAAGAAACACAGTGCTTTATCCCGTCTCAGCGGCTAGATGCTTAAAGAAAGAAAGAAAATGAAGTAATTAACTGAAGCAGGATACTTCCGACCAATTTTTAAATTGTTAATCAAGCACACGTACTACTTACAATGATAACGTAATGAACATTTTGTTTCATAGATTAAATTTATACTTTACTCAGACTAATCCATCATCTATATGTCCTTTTCACGGTACATTTTATCTATATATTGATTACATTCATATGAAAACAAAGTGTTTGATGATGTTTCTAATTTTATTATCATATATTAAATATATAGTACCAATAATATTCTCAAAGAAATTGCCTATTACGCTACAAAAATATGAAGTTTAATTGGATTTCAAACCTTTACCCTTTGTTTTAATAGATATTGAATTGCTAATAATATTTGTAACATTTCATCATCTTTTCATCATTCATACTAAAAGGAACAATTGAGACTACGTCAAGTGTGATAAGTAAATATAGTCTCCGAGATTAACAGAGTACAGGAAATATAACTATTCATAATAATCATGACAATTTTTAATTAATCTATGATCAGCAAGATATATCAGATAATAATGAGTATAAATACGAAACTGAACGCATCATTCGACATTCGATCGAAATCATGAAGTTCGCTATCGTTCTATCCTGCCTAGTTGCATCTGCCCTTGGTAAGAAAAAATATATTTTTGTAATATTTGAAAAGTAACACTTGTACATTTGTATAATTGTAGCCGCTCCCGGCAGCTGGCGTATCGTTGGTGGTGAAAAGGCCGCTGCTGGCCAGTTCCCCTACCAGATCTCTCTGCGTTCATACGGAAGTCATTCCTGTGGCGGTTCCATCCTTGATGAGACCACCATCCTCTGCGCTGCCCACTGTGTTGCGGGTTCCAGTACCACCGGAATGACCGTTCGTGTCGGCAACAACAAGTTGAATGAACAAACCGAAGAATACAAGGTCGCCAGGGTTGTCTACCACGAGGACTACGATTCCTGGGATATTACCAATGATGTCTCTATCATCAAGTTGGCTTCTCCCATCAAATTGCGTCCTGGAGCCGTCGAAGCCGTCAAGCTGCGTCAGAGCAACATTGGTGTTGAGCCCGTTACTCTCTCCGGTTGGGGCACCACCTCCTACCCCGGTTCCGTTCCCAATGACTTGCAGTTCATTAATCTGAACACTATCTCCGTCGATGATTGCAAGGCTAAGCACAGCGGCAGCAAAGTTGTCGATTCTGAGGTGTGCACATTGACCAAGTCTGGTGAAGGTGCCTGCCACGGTGATTCCGGTGGCCCATTGGTCGACGCCAACAAGGAACAGATCGGTATTGTCTCCTGGGGCAGGCCTTGCGCTAAAGGATACCCGGATGTCTTCACCAGGGTATACTCCTTCTTGGACTGGATCGAGAAGAACCGCGCTTAAGAAAACGGAGGTGCAAAATTATTCCTAGAATTTAAAATTGTAATAAAGTAAAGTGTTATTACCATTTTAATTTTTAATACAATAAAATAACATGTGAAAATTTGAATTATTTATATTTCTCTAATATCTATTCTTCAATTCTTCACTCCTAATAATTGCCATTATTACATAATGATCAACGGAGTATTCAAATCAAAATCTTATTCATCGTGTAATTCATATCAGAATCAACCAACAAACATGTTGACCATTCTTTCTTGGTGCTCGTTTTGAAGGAATTGTGGTTGACTATGTGCTCATGTCAGTCTTTACTTACGGCCTCTCAATATACCTCCTAATAATCCCTTCCTGTTTCGATCGCCAAACCTATTACTTTTACTCCCTTCCTCTCCCTTCCTGTCCTCGAGCATTCTCGGGATTGTTCCAGCGACGCGCGGCTGCCGACGGACGGACGAACCTGCCCGCCGCGTCGGAATCGAGGACCCGGAGATCTTTTCAGGGATGGATTCGGCGGCTCGGACGCGCGGATCCCGACCGACGGACGATCGGACGGTAGCACACTGCTCCTTCACATTCTTGACCAGTGTTACATTCCTCTTTCTCAACAATACCTCTTCATACCCCACCACTCTGGCAAATGAAGCACCACTTACTCTGGAATTGTCTTCTCCGCCGCGATATCATATCAAGTTATTGCCGAACAAATAAATCGAAAACCGCCCATGTCCATCAATAACTTGTTTTTGTGCCACCGCACCGGCGCTGTTAAGGAGATTTCGCCCCTAAGATTTTGTGTTGGCAGCGTTGCTTGCTAAGCCGAGCATGCGCCAGGGCGCTGGCATCAGCTCAATTAAGTACACCCCCTTACCCAAGCATACATGCCCGTGCCCTTTAAGTGAGGCCCGTGATCTTACAGCCCGCGGGGTAATAGTTTCGCACAGACACTTGCGCGCATACAAGACGCATACAAATAGCAAAAATCCAAATATGCCATTCACTTATAGTATATTAATTATGTCATCAACAACAAAAAACATCTTGCGAAATGATTATTTAAGGTTGGTTTCCAAACTTCGTATAGCTGCGTCTCCCTTTTTAACACACTGTTTTCTTGATAATGTAATGTTATAACATTCATACTCATTAATGTTTCAATGTTCGTTTTGATTAAATATTGATGGTATAATAGTGAGTCCCATTAAATCCACCTTTAATTTGTCTTTGTCTTTATAACAATAACATCTAGGTATTTATGGGATTTATTTCATTAATGGTCTAAACGCATGAAAGGACAGAAATAATGATGAGGCATTATTTTCCAAGGGGCATACTTGAAAATCGAGCAAGTAGCATTAAATTCTGTAATTTCCCTTATACATCTTCTTATCGGTACTTAAAATTGTAAGAACCATTACATATGATATAACTGATAAGATTTTGTACATATATTAACTGAAAATAATATACGGTATTCAATCACAATCATGAAGGTCGCTATTGTCCTCTTCTGCCTCGTGGCATCAGTCACAGGTAAGTCAAGTAAAACTTACTCTATCTAAACGTTTCTAAAGAAATCGGATTTTAGCCGCTCCCGGAAATGGGCGCATTGTAGGTGGCGAAAACGCCGCTGATGGCCAATTCCCCTACCAGGTCTCTGTCCGTTCCTATGGAAGGCACACCTGTGGCGGATCCATCCTCGATGAGACCACCATCCTTTGCGCGGCCCACTGCGTCACTGGTTCCAAACCCATCGGAATGACTATCCGTGTTGGCAACAACAAGTTGAACGAACAAACCGAAGAATATAAAGTCGCAAAGGTCATCTATCACGAAGTGTTCAATTCCTGGGATATCACGAATGACATCTCCATCATCAAGTTGGCTTCTCCTATCCAGTTCCGTGCTGGAGTTGTTGAAGTTACCAAACTGCGCAGGAGTGACATTGGTGTAGAGCCCGTCACCCTTTCCGGATGGGGCTCAGCTTTTTACCATGGTGCGATTTCCAACGAATTGAAGTTTATTAATTTGAATACAATATCCATCGCTGATTGTAAGGCTAGACATAGCGGCCACAAAGTAATCGGTTCGGAAGTGTGCACGTTTACCCAGGCCGGAGAAGGTGCCTGCCAAGGTGACTCAGGTGGCCCATTGGTCGACGCCAACCAGGAACAAGTCGGCATTGTCTCCTGGGGCAAACCTTGCGCTTTGGGTTACCCTGATGTCTATACCAGGGTGTACTCCTTCTTGGACTGGATTGAGAAGAATCGCGTTTAAGAAGAATGAGGAGGAAGATAATAACAAGATATTTATTCAATATTCTGCTTCGGAAGTATTGGAATACAGCGCAATATTTAACCAATCCAAATCATAAATGTAAATTTTAATTTAGTATATTGGAATAAAATATATTAACTATTTTCAAATGTCTCTTGCATTGACATTCCAATTAAGGTGCACTAATAAAACTTTTCCTTGGAAACCTTGGATGTGAAGGGGAACCTGGAATGCGTGGTCGATGTCGGAGGCGTAATATTGAACGAAGCAACAAAGTGTTACCTGAACTGAAACGACTGGTTATTCCAAGAAGGAAAATTCTGCTTATGACTAAATACGTCCATATACCGCCATACTCTTTAAGCAAGTCGACTAATTTTCTTGCATCATCTCGCCATACAAAGTGTTGATAGAAAAGTTGTACGGGCCGTGGTAGCATTATAACCAAGACTTAATGCGATTTTTAGTAGGGAAAGTTGGCTGAGTTATCCAAGTTGTGAAACTCTAGCAAAATAAATAAATTTAGTTACGCTATTGTTACGCCACATAAATAGTATAAACATGTTTAAATATCGGAAGTATATATAAATATATACCTACCACCGAGGAATTTTAATTTAAGACCATATCAAGGACCCTTTCAAAGATTTGGTTAGGCATAGTTACTAGATGATTTTAAAACAAGTTAGATTTGTCAATTTTCCCAAATAGAGAGAAAATTACACTAATTACACTATATACCCGATAAAACGACAACAATTTTTAAACAATATTTTTAATTAGGCACATATCCAATTGCATCAAGCCAGTTGCAAAACTATGGCTCTGTTTTATGTCACATCGGTGAACGAAGTTCTTGTAACTACAGGGTTCCGCAATTTGATATGAAGGCTCACTCGGGTTTCTCTAGCTCTGCGCAAGGAATAATTTAGCGTATGCCAACCATTTGGTGTAGAACTGTATCTCATCATGGACTTATTATACCCTACTGTCCAACAACGAAGACAGCTGAGCGGAATGAGCGGATGTTTACGTCTCTGCGCAAATAAACACCTTTACGTATATACGTATGTTTGAAAGCTTGGTTTTAAAACTCAAAGTAAATCCGCGCGAAAGAAAACCCGGAATAACAGTGTTTCAAAGAAACTTGGGTATTCGAAACAGGCCTAATGATTTTAATTCCTGCGGTATTTCCGTTCCAGCTAAATGTTTCCAACCCCCACTTTGGGAAAGGTAATCTAAGTGCTTATGCGTTGTCAGTAATATATCTAGGCGCATCCCGTAGATGGGCATTCCTTGCCAATTGTAGTAATCCGGAAATGAAGAATTCGAATTTTTCAGAAGAGCCTGCCACATTTATTTAGATCACTTGAGTAGGTACCACCCGCCAAATTTTCAAGGTACACTAATGGTAATGCAATTAGCATATGCCCACCTCGAAATAATATTTTCTTGGGAGTATAACCATCGACTTCCAAACTCCACAGGAAATAAATAATAAATAATTTTTTATGCAGTGGTTACATCGTTAACTTGCTACATTTTTTATAAACTTTGACAACTATAAACACAATACATATTTCAAAATGCTAAAACACATAAATGGAAACGATATGTAGCGTTTCATTTGAAATGATGTACATGTGCCCGTTTCATTTGAAATTCGTTATCGGATATTACAACTATTTGTGTAGAATATTTAAGCAATTGCGACTGTGTGAAGTGTGATAAGCAATTATCGACTTTTAGCACAGGAAATATATTCACGATTAAAATCGAACATTTTCTCTCCTGAACAAGATAAATCAGATAATCATTAGTATAAATACTGAACTGAACACATCATTCGACATTCGATCGTAATCATGAAGTTCGCTATCGTCCTCTCCTGCCTCGTAGCATCTGCCTTCGGTAAGTCAAATATATATGTTTTTATTATTGGGAAAGTAACATTTTTATTGAATTATAGCCGCCCCAGGCAGCTGGCGTATCGTCGGTGGTGAAAAGGCCGCTGCTGGTCAGTTCCCCTACCAGATCTCTCTCCGTTCCTACGGAAGCCACTCCTGTGGTGGTTCCATCCTTGATGAGACCACCATCCTCTGTGCTGCCCACTGCGTTGAGGGTTCCAGCACCACCGGAATGACCGTTCGTGTCGGCAACAACAAGTTGAACGAACAGACCGAAGAATACAAGGTCGCCAGGGTTGTCTACCACGAGGACTACGATTCCTGGGATATTACCAATGATGTCTCTATCATCAAGTTGGCTTCTCCCATCAAATTGCGTCCTGGAGCCGTCGAAGCCGTCAAGCTGCGTCAGAGCAACATTGGTGTTGAGCCCGTTACTCTCTCCGGTTGGGGCACCACCTCCTACCCCGGTTCCGTTCCCAATGACTTGCAGTTCATTAATCTGAACACTATCTCCGTCGATGATTGCAAGGCTAAGCACAGCGGCAGCAAAGTTGTCGATTCTGAGGTGTGCACATTGACCAAGTCTGGTGAAGGTGCCTGCCACGGTGATTCCGGTGGCCCATTGGTCGACGCCAACAAGGAACAGATCGGTATTGTCTCCTGGGGCAGGCCTTGCGCTAAAGGATATCCTGATGTCTTCACCAGGGTGCACTCCTTCTTGGACTGGATCGAGAAGAACCGCGGTTAAGAAAATTGAGGAACACGATTATAACAAGATATTTCCTGTTTCAGAACTTGAAATTGTTGCTAAACAGCGTTATATTTAACAATACAAACCTTTAGAAATGTTTTACTACAATAAAATTGCTTGCGAAAATTATACAGTGTTATGCTTTAATGACCACTCGTAAGTACAATTCACACTAACATCACAGTTCAAAATACACAAAATAGAACACCACCAAACACCACAACATCTGTATTTATACAAAAGTCACTAACAGTAACTAAATGTAAATGAAAAAAAATCTCAGCATATCAGCGTATTCCGTCAGGGTAGTTTACATTTTACATACAAGGAGGACTGCATATTTAAGGACATTATTGGACGAAGGGGCTATCTAAATATAACTAAAAATTGAGGTACCAAAAAATAAGAAACCAAGGGAAATTCGACCAAGGAATGCACGTTATACGTTTATATAGAAGCAACTTTTTTATGATCTGGACAGTGAAAATGGTAAATTTTGACCCGCACATTGACCCGCGTGGTCCGCTTTCCAGTTCTGTACCAACGGCGCATATGAGTGCTCCCATTTAGGCATATACTGGTTGCTCACCTCTGTCATAAATTATTTAAAATTATATCACTTTAACATGTTTGATTTGAATATCCCTGGAAAGGAAATACGAAAACAGAGCGAGTTGCCTATGTCAGTCAGAGAGAAGATGGCCACCGCTTCCGGCATTCCCAAGATGTTATCCGCATACTGGTGCTCTGTGAGTAAAACGTGCTGGGTGAAACAATCACAGGTTTGCAGTATGACGAATTATTCTGCCGACCTTCAGCACGCTGAGACAATATTATGAACCGGATCTGCAGCCGTACAAAGAAGGCATTCCATTTTATAGTTAAATATCACTATCGCTGATTTCAAAATTAATATTGATAGATAACCTTAATGATATTTTTATACTAATATATGGGTTTAACTAATCAATTAAATTTCGCAATTATTCAAATATGTTTACCTAATGGATTAATATTATAATATTGATTAAAATTTAAAAATAAGAACATTTCCACATTTTTTAAATATTTACCGTGAACCGTTGCAAATTAATCGTCATTAAGTTTAATAAATATCTGTTTAATGCAGCGAAACAAAACTGTGTCACGACTAATTAGGAAATGTAAGACCGTTCGGGTGCGGCTTTCATTTTAATATTATTTAATTTATAAGAGGACCAGATATTCTCGACCAAGCTGCAATTTATCATAAGCACGAGAAATGGATACCATTCCATGACCGTTGAACTCTTTCCCTGAATAAGATGATATATTGCGATCCCGATATCCATGATTCAGTCAAATCTCTTTGGAGGACGCGCTGTGTCTGGTGATATTTGGGCTAGATGTCTTGACACACTTCACTATTCGCTCATCTCCCACTTTTTGTACGCTTTCTCGCTTTCTCTCAGGTTTCAGAAGGTTGGGCTAAGGTTGTCTCCCTGTCTTATTTCATCGGCTACCTGAATCATATCCGATGTTTCTAGCCTGATTCGACGACATATTTGACACTAATATGGTCGAACGCTTCGTTGAGGACAATGAATCCTAAAGATTGACGGCTTGTTGTTTATCTGTTTCTTGCTTAAATATCATTTTGACAACAAGAACTTCTGAATCAGAAAATGACTCAATAGAAATTACAGGTTACGTTTCAAAAAGGAGCAGTAATGGCGAAATGACAAAGAATGAATGACAAGCAATAACAAAGTGGTAGTGCACAATGAACATTTCTTTATCTGATCTCTAGCATATTTTTTGGTTTGATTTTACCGAGCATCGACTGCTATGGTCATTAACTCTATCCAATTCTTTTTACCACTATTGATAAGAAGAAGAATTCACTTTAATATGCATCCCCACCGAGAATCGAACCCGGGACCTCATGGACAGTGGCCATCGACCATGCCAATGCGCCACTTGGCTGGACCATATTTTCTTATTTTTAATGTTTGTCTTCCGATGGAGATTATATATGTCCAGCTATAAATACATCTGGTATTTCCGTTCATTAAAATTTCTACAAATAATATAAAAACTTATCAAGTACGTGAGGCGGTGGAATACACGCTTGAAGTGGTTTCATTCTTGACAAAATCGATCTCGGTGCAATCATTTATGAAACCGGAAACAATGCCGATAGAATAATTGTAATCTCTATGATTAAGATTTCATGATATCTTAAAATTGCCTTCAGACCCATTGAGCTTTGGAACCGTAATGCTTTTCCGACTGGCAAATGGGCTTAATTAACTTTCCACCATCACTTCACTTTATTTTGAAACCACAAGACGAATAGGGAAGAACCGGCTGACAAGAGAATGTTATATTTGCAATCTTGATTTTTAGTGAAATAAGAAGAACATGTTGCTTCTCACATATATTGCAAAAGCAAACAAACTGCATTAATCACAATTGTGACCAAAGTCAAATGGAATATTCCAAAATCTAACTAATTTGTGAACTCTATTCAATTTGAAAGACATCGCCAGTGTTATTAAAACATGCATGCCCCTTTTATAAAATATCCCATTAATTTGCAGGTCAGATTGGAAAATATATTCATTATTTACTCTTTCATATCAATATATCTGTACTAATATTTATTGATATAAATATATATTGCGCTGGGGGGCTTTAATCGATATTTACATTATCTCTTATGAACTTTATATGTTACCCTGAAAATTCTAGTCAATTTTTCAGTGAACTTACATGCCCTTAGATATGATTTCACACACTTGATTGTTTTTTCGGTCGGGTGCAGGGGGACCTGTTTACGAAATGTTAAACATAATTTCCTATGCTGTTTTATGTCCCCCTGAAATATTCTGGAGAATTTTTCAGTAAACATTTTATAGGTAATTCAAATATAAACTCGTATAAACGTTTCCCCCTCCCAAATAAACAATTTAGTATATATCATTTGAAAGAGCATATTTTTGCTGAAATTTAGCACAAATTCAAATTACTGACATTTGAACAGGAATTTTCTGTGTGTTATATAAACTCCAATAGAGATAATGTAAATATTACATAGTGTAAAAGCCCCCACTCCACTAAATTAAATAATGTAGTCTGTGAATAAATTGTGAGTGTATAAAACTTGCCACCTTTTCGGGTATTGCCTCCCCTTTTGGGGAGTATTTAAAGTTGTTTTCGTGGTTATTTTTATTGCCTGTGTGCATGTTGCGTTCATTTTTGTGTAAAGAGGAATCTAAGAAACACCCCCATTGGTAAAATCACCGCGAGTAAATTCACCGCAAGTAAAATCACCGAATGTTACATCACCGCAAAATAAACATAGTCGTTCGAAATGCGACGATTTGGTAATGACTCATACCCGATCAAAGATAAACATTACGCATTTCCAATGCGTCCTCTCCTTAATTACGCGCTCTTTAAAGAACAAGTACCTTTCAAGGAGGAACTCCTTCTGACCTCTCTGTGTTTCAGACATCCTAAATCAATCTATTTACCAGCACTGATTTAAAAGCTTTCTTCAATCATGAAATCTTATTTCCTTCAGGTTTCTTGAAACTTCTTGAAACTTCTATTTCTGACTCCATGT